>JAHWFO010003124.1:1131303-1157957 GCA_023313115.1 Rhysida immarginata
CTGTCATATGCTTTTTCGAGGTCCACAAAGCAAGCGTAGACCTCTTTTGCATACTCCCAGGATTTCTCAAAGATTTGCCTTAGAGCAAAGATGTGATCCGTCGTGCCTCGGCCAGGTCGGAAACCACACTGCTCCCCCGACAGTTTGGAGTCGACTATTTCCCGACTTCTCTTCTCCAGACACTTAGCGTACACTTTCCCAGGAATGCTGAGCAAAGAGATGCCTCGATAGTTGTTGCAATCTCTCTGATCTCCCTTTTTGAAGATAGGGATCACAATTCCTGTCTGCCATTGCTTAGGGGCCTGTCCAGATATCCAAGCAACCTGACACACTCGAGTCAGCCACAGGATACCATCCTGATTTAAGGCCTTTAACATCTCGGACCGGATTTCATCATCACCTGCAGCTTTGCCAGTCTTCAGGGACTTAATTGCCCATCTGACTTCTGTTTCAGTGATACTACCGTGACTATTCTCCGCTCCAAGGTGCACCTCGTATGCCTCAGTTGTTGTTGTCACCGGATTAAGAAGAGATGCAAAGTATTCCTTCCACCTATGCAATACGCTCTCCTCCGTTTTCAGAAGCCTCCCATCTGAACTCTTAATAGTTTGTGATGAAAGAGACTTCTTTCCACGGAGGCGGCGCACGGTCTGCCAGAACACCTTGTTTGCCGAACCATAGTCTGCCTCCAATTTCTCCCTGAACTTCTCCCAGGCCTTGGCTTTAGTGCGTATTATAAAAAATTAAATTGCATATAATAATACGATTTTGTTTGATGATTTTTGCGATTTTCTGTACATTAATTCACTGTCTTTTTCGTAATCTGATGTTCATTTCTTTTGTTTATAATGCATTGGGTGGACATAATACATGGTTGCATATTATACATGGGAATTTTTTCAAAAATCAATAAAAAAATTAGATGAGTATTATATTCCGAAAATTATGGTATACCACTGTGTAATTGCTTAGTTTAGGTTAGTTAGATTTAGATTATTTTAACTTAATCTAACCTAACCAGCAGCCTGGATTTAGTCTTTTTCAGTTAGTCATTTTCTTATTTTCAAAAACAGAAAACCTCTAAACCTCTCTGTGAATTAGAGCTCTTCCATATTTGGTGTTCTATTCCACAGTTTTTGCTTATTTATTCTGTCTAAATTTCCAAATTTTCTTACTTTTACTATTAGATCGCACTAATGATATCACTACTGCTTCCTTTTCACGTCCTTGGAATCCATCTACAGATTTAATTTCAATTTCAGAAAACTTACTGTGTATTCTCAATCTTAGAAGTTCAACCTGTAAATGAAAATTATATTTTAAAAATTAAAATTTTTCCAAAAACATTTATGGAAAGAAATAAGAGTATGATGTAGTCTTCCTAATACTTTATTAATAATTGACGTTATTAACTTGATATTATAATTAACATTAATACTTGATTTTTGCATCCACATTGAAAAAAATAAATAATTATCCTAAGAAAAACACACAGAAGGAATTGACAGGCGGGAAATAAAAAAAAATTGCAAAGCAACAACATAATTAATGGCTGAATGAACTAATGGCTGCATTTCTGTATCTTTTCTTTGAATCTGATTGGTTGTTTACTGAATGCAATTGGGATTTAAGTTAGGACCCAATTTTGCTGCCTAAGTGGTCATTTTGGACAGGTTTAATACAGCATTTCCCTGTTTGAAGCCAGGTTCTTTTAAAGGCTGGGTCCCATTTAGAGGCCTCATCTTAATTAATAAAAACTGGGTCATGTGATCCCAGGCAGGAAAGTGAAAATATTCTGAATTTTTGGAAACATGAGCTTATAATTTCAGCTAAGTAAAATGATTCAGAATATAACACCATAATTACAATTTTAAGAAAAATTTTATTGAGTGAAAAAGTAATGTAGATTACATTTGCAAAACAGAGTATTGTATGAAAGGAATAGAAGCCTGGTGTCTGTTACTGGTCTGGAGTGACGCCTGCAATTTTCAAGGAAGAAAATACATTAAAAATGCTGGTCGCATTAGACAGGTATTCGTCACGCTAATAAATTTCCCATGTAATTTCTGCGAGACCAAGCGAAAACTTAGGTAGTCATTAGCACAGGTTCACTGCATTAAGATTTTTTAATTTTTTGCAAATTAATTGAAACAAACAATTTCAAGTCATGCGGGGATCCTTTTTGCTTTGTCGAAGCAAGCAAGTGTCATCTCTAGTTGTTGTTTTCTTCTTACAACCCACTTTCCTTTACATTTAGGAGAAATCCATCCTGTTTCCTGCTTCAACTTGATGACATGGCTGACAGTTGCTAAACTCACACCAACCACTGAAGCAAACTCTTGATACACCTTTGCTGTGTTCATGCAGAGTTATGATCTTCGTACATTTCCTAGGAGTCATATCCATCTGGAATGGCAGTTGGGTCACATCTGGTCAGATTTTTAAAATCTGATGAAATACTGTAGCTGCTAATGTAATGCCTGCATCAGCAAATGTATGAGGACTGCCCAAATGAAAAGTGGACACATCCCATAGTGTCATAATTACAGCAGTGACAGCAGCGCTCTAGTAAAGGTGTGTGCTAGTGAATTCCAGACATGTACAGGAATGTATAAATTGTGACTTCACCTGTTCGTTTGATAAAGGAATGTTAGATGAAGGAGGTGTATAAATGGATGCACCCAGAATGGTGACACACGATCGAAACTAGATGTAATGTTTATAGGACATTTTTTTGTTCCATTTGAACCATACAATGTTCCTAAACAATTATGCTGGATAAGTTTGGGTCACCCTGTATATATGTGTTTTATATGATGGTTCTCACCACATGTTTTATAACACTGATCCGAAATTTTACTCAGAGATAATTGCTTAATATCGGAACCATTCTTTTTTTCTAATGAGTTAATCACATTTAAACAAAAAACTGGTGATTTTATTTTTTGTGGGAGATTCTGTTTATGGGACATGCTGTTTGAGTTATTGTATCACTCGCTTGTACAGTTGTTAATACATGAATCTGTTGTTCGCATGCCATGATAACATCATATCCTTTTAGTCATAAGATAATCTCATTTTTAAGGTCAATTACATATGATTTTTTAATCTACAGTTAAATAAAAATTTGTTAATTAAAATATGTTTGCCAAAAGTGATAATTTATTCGTCAGCTTAGTTGAATTATCGCCACTGGCAATTTGGCAAATGGACTGCATGGACATTGAATAAAATTTACTAAATGTAATTTCAGAACTTCAATTATTTCAGTAGAATAACTGAAGAACAAATGATTTTAAAAACGACAAATTCTAATTCTTTTTCAATAAAGAGTAAATTTTTTTTTTTTTTTCATAATTTTATAAGAAAAATATGCTTTCATCATCAGAAATGGTTTCAGTAGTAACAAAAAAAAATAATGTTTAAAGGCAGGATTCAAAATGCACAAGAGAAAAATAGAATTCTTACTTGCAAATTGTAAGGAGTAATAACTGCTATATCTTTTTGCTTGACTCCACTTTGTATTAGCTGTTGAATATGGTGAGCTACCACATCAGCTTCCCCTGGAATATACACATGTATATAAAATGTAAAAGTATAATAATCACCAATATTAATACATATTGCAGAAAAATCTGTTTATAGTAAAACAGAAAATACAGCAATACACAATCTGGCAAAAATACACTTATAAATGAGCTTATGCAATCTCTCAATACAGGGTGCGGCAGGTATTTGAGAACAAATGACGTCCTCAGGCAAAAGAAGCAGACACTTAAGATACCACAGAGCCTTTAATACAATTTACATTTTTGTACAAAGGACTACAAAATACATATTGTTACTCAATAAAATCTTGTAAACATTCCAAGAAGGAGCTTTAGCAGTGAAGCAGAAATACATTTATATATTTATTAACAAGAAATTACTCCCCCGAGTACGTTAAGGCAAGTAACAGACCCTGTAGTCATCTATTTTTACCCCTTTAACTGCACTTTTTACCTCCCCCCAAGTTTTTTAATCAAAAAATTGATTTTCTCGAGCGTAGTGTATAGAAATTGTAAAAAGGCTCATATTTTTTTTCCTTTCTCACCATTTACGATGGAATGACATATCACATGCCTTATGTTGCCATAATTCTTAACGTCCAAGTGAGTACCACCCCTACAATTCCGACCCCATTGGAATAATTGGGTCTAAACTTCATAGTCATGTAGATCTTGCCTAGAGGAATTTGGATACTGAATCTCACTCCTTTGCATACCTAAATAGCACATAGATCTTTTGTCCTCTCTGAATCCTACCCCCATAATTCCGACCCCAGTGCACCAATCGAAACTAAACTAAATAGTGAAGGTGGACATGCCCATAGTAAAGTACATTCCGAAAATTAACCTTCTACCTCAAAAAATTTAGAAATTATGAAGGGGACAAACGGTCCACTCTTCCACTACTTAATGATGTTATTTATGAGCACTTGAGCAATTGTGCGTCGACAAAGCTATTTCACGTGCGAGTGCCGATGTCAATAATCCCTAAAAGATGAACAGAAAGTAAGAACATATTCATTCTAAACAAATCGATTGTTATACGACTTGCCGTTATCTTGGTATTCTTTACAGTCACTGTTTTAGCAGGTGAATTCGACTCGAATGGGTCTATGAAAAATTCTGAAAAGTTGATATGGCCGAGCTAAGACTTTGATGGTGATATTTCTGAAACCAGAATTTGAAAAAATTAATCCATTTTCAAGTTATCGTGCAAACGGCAGATGGACAGACGGCCAGATAAACGTACAGACCAAGGGTGCATTCTTATAAGTAGCTTTTTGCTAAAGCTCCTAATAAAACCACCATCCGCTGCAATGATAGCCTCCACACACTGTTGGAACCACTGGCAGGCAGCAATAAGGTGGGTCTTCTGGATCTGCCATTGCCTCCACAATAGCTGGCCTGAGAGCTTGAACGGTGTTGTGTGGATGCTTGTTGGACTCCCTCTCAACAACGCCTCAGACATGATAGCCCAAAGGATTGAGATCAGGGGAGCTTGTGGGGGAGGGGGAGACACTTGTTGGAAGGGATGTGGTCGGGAAGATTCGTGGTCAACAATGCTTAGGTGCTGTGGGCCTTATGACTTGGAGCAGAATCCTGTTGAAAAACATATGGCCTACCACGTGCTACAGTAGTAATCCAGGGCTTCACAACTCTAGCCAACACATCGGTGTAACCTGCAGCTCCCTGCCGAGTGCCCTTATGCACTTCCCAGGCTCCTTATCGATTGAAGCTTGGACAGAACGGATGAATTCCGACGTCCTGATACGGTACGAGCGCCGACAATGTCGTTTCCTCTGTGAAACGGTTGGCACATCACCACTGGCAGGTACAGTTCTCCCTGAAATTTGAACACGAACGAACGGGCGACTTCAGGAATGCAGCAATCTCGGAGTCGGAGTGTCCTGCAGCCAAGGAGACGATGACAGCAAGTCGCTTCATTTGTTGGGCTATCTTTAGATCCGCCATGTTATCTGCCTAGTTTTGGAACTGTTAAATAGTATGACATATTACGTCATATTCACGTGTTCTCAAATACCTGCCACACCCTGTATTTATTTTCATCCAGATTTAAAGTAATTGTGTACTGATGAGAAAGGCATTAATCACTGTAAATTCTTCTCCAATATAAAGACTTTCAATAGGGTTAAGGTCAAGACTCTGTGTAGCCAATTCATTATTTCACAATCTGAACCCAAAGAATATTAGCATTGTCATTCTAGAATGCGAGATTGCTATCAGAAAAAATTCCATTGGCAAGATAATTGGCTTGTTCAAGAAATCTTATCGCTGTTTCACAATTCAGGTTTGCGTGGATGCCGAGCCGCATTGCAAAGAGATCATAACCTCTCTGTAAAGGCCGATTTACATCTCTCCATCTTCGGTGCGGGATTACATAATTCCAATGAATGCATTATGAATCTGTTCATGATGCGGGCTCCACATCCATGTAAATTCTGCATGCAAACTTTAATTGTGAAACATGATTTAGTTATAATAATAAAGCAGGCAGCATTAGATTAGATTAGCTTATTTTATTGCTAGATAATGTTCCTAGCCTGAGTTTAAGATCAGCACTCTCCATCTTCTTTCTTTGCTTGATGCAAATCAATAAATTTGTCTCTAAAAAAATCTTTCTGGAATGCAGGCATATCTTTTCTGCAACCAATATCTTTAGACATATTTGCTTAACTGCTTGAGTTTAGATCAATTAAGATGATCATTAATGTTCATGGTTTAAAGGTCACTGAAGTATAAAACAATTACTTTGTGGATAAGTGGTTTCCTTTTATTTTCTTTGATTTTTCATCCACAGTTTAATAATGTTTTATCGTTATTAATCTGAATCATCCAAAACTGAAAGTTGTTATTGCAATTTTTTTACTATGCTCAAATATAATATTTATTCTCATTACTGATATACAGCATACATTTTTTCCTTCCTAACCTTCATTTCCCTTTGAATCTTCTTCAGACGTTTCCAATTCATGGAGATCACAACCAGCTGTATCAATAAGTAACAATGGAATGCCAGTTTGCTCATTGCTTTCTACTGTTTGAAGGTCCCTGTTAATATCAACACAAATATCATAATTAAATGCTATCAATACAAAATAAGTGAGATATATATCTTACAATAGTGAAAAAAGATAGTAAGTTATATTGCAAAACTTCTATCTCAATTCATTCCAAAATACAATATTTTATTCAGAACAATCATCTTATGGATTTATCAGTACAAAAGAAATAAGGTACTTTTAAGTTACTCTCATTTAGCAAGAAGCTATTATCAAGAATTGTAATTACACAAAAAAGTGATATAAATAAATAGAGACCACCGATCCACTGATGTCAGGACTGTTAATAAATAAGAATCCATGGCATGTTCAATGATAGATCTAACTTACAATCCTCCTAACATGGTATGTTTGAAAAAGAACTCCTCTGATATAGTGGCAAACTTTTCATAGAAACTACTCAAAAATTTTATGGTAATTAGGTCGCACGTGGTAGTTAAATTCATCTTTTTTAAAAAAAAAAAAAAAAAAAAAAAAAAAAAAAAAAAAACTCGCTAATTTGGCTGCAGTATTGCATTAGACACCCCCTCCTCCTCCAAGAATTTATCCTAATTCACTGTAAAGAAATATGCTGCATAGAATATTGTAAAATAATATGCTGCAATTTTACAGTGTTAAGTATCATTTTATTCCAGAAATAATAAAATATGCATAATAATATTTGTGTACAATTATCGGATAATTAGAATCCATAACTGAAATCCTTCCAACGAAGAATCTTCTGAATCCGAATGAAACATTTTAAAAAACACATGTGATAACTGTTCGGTCTCGCACTTTACCGGACGCCTGTGTACTAGCTTACGATTCACGTCCACATCATCAGTGCCAAATTCGTAAATAATCTGCGAACAATTCTGTCACTCATAGTGCATGCAAGCCATGCTCCATTAGCATTAGCAACAGTTTCCCCACATATTCCGTCAACGCTTGTATTTGTGCAAAATCACTAGCCTGAAATCGTGTTGCTCTATGACATTAATGTCTGCACCATCGCACATGCAACTATTGGAAAAACTTCTGGACCAGTCCTACTTACTTTGTACAGGGTTTCGTAGTTCCTGCTGTAACGTTACGAACCGTAGGGCTCATGCAAAGTAGCCTAAGCAAAATCAGCCAATACTTGAAACAGCTCAATATTTTTTAAAGAACTGTATTTGAGATTTCGGCAACTAAATGGTTTCGTTTCATTTGAATTTTGCTAGATTGATATTATATTAACTAAGATCAAATAATAAGAATTCAAAAATAATATGAACATATATTGTGTTTTCTCCATTTAAAGTTGGTTTTTTTTTTTTTGTTTTTTTTTAACTGTAGAAAATATACTGTCATCAAAGAATAATGCATATGTTTTGCGTTGCCTTCTGCGTGGTTAGTAAAGTACAAACGTAAACATCTGTGTTGCAGCGGGATTCGAACTTGTGATCCGAAGATCTCGAGATCCACTGAAGCCAGTGCACCAGTGCTCTTGGCTACTGAGCCAATAACCACATCATAATCGGATCAACACATCACTCAAAAAAGAAATGGAATCATTTCTATATGCAAATTATGTCATACACTAATCCAGTTTCACATATTCCTGGAGAGTTTCACAAGTGCCATCTTCCCGTTATCTGAAAACCGAATAAAAACTTGGCAAGCATTCGGGTGTATTCTATCCAACAGTGTAATTCACACACCCGTATGATTTAAATTTGAATTTATAAGTGAATCTGAATATTCTTCATGCAATTTTTCAGAGTATTATCATCTAATGCCAGCTATACATGAGCATATGGATGCATGAAATTAGGAAAAGAAGATTAAAGGAAAGACGTACATGCAAGCAATTCAGATTAATGCATAAATGAATTTTTTATTCATCAAAATAATCTCCCTCATTATCAATAACTTCTCCCAACGAGATACTAAATCATAAATTCCTTTTTTATAAAAGTCACGGGTTTTACAGTTGAAAAACACCCAGTTCATGTTTCAGCTCTTCTTCTGTCTTGAAGCACTTGTTTCTCAAATGATTATCAAGAGATCAGAAAAGGTGATAATCTGTTGGAGAGATATCCAGAGAGTACGGTGGATGAGGTAACACTTCCCAGGTGAGTTTGTTTATTGCCTGATGGGTCTGTTTTGCCATATGCGGACGTACGTTGGCATGAAGAAAAACAATACCCTTACGGTTCGCAGGAGCTGGCTGTTTTTGCTTGATTTTTTCATGTGAATGTTGAAGCTAACTAACATACATGTCTGCTGTCCTGGATTTTGGAGCTCATAATGGACTACACCAACTGTTGTCTACCAAACACTCAAGAGAATCTTCAAGACGCTCATCACCAGTTCTAAATTTTTTGAACCAATTCTGTGCCGTCTGGTCGAATTATACGAGCAGCCTCTGCTGCTTTAAGGCCAAGTTTAAATTCATACAACAGGCAGGTTCGAATTATTGGTGATGTAGGTGCCATTTCTGACGTTTTTTTCAAAATAAAATTGAACGTTTTCACTTAGACAAGTAAGTGCAAAAGAATGACCAATCATTTCTCTTTAATGTATAAAAAATTTGCATTATTCAAATCACCCTACAAGAGGATTGTAACCATTCAAAAAGTAAGGGTGAAGAAACAATAAAACTTTCCCTTGGACCTGATATTTAAATCACTCTGAATTTAGTTTTTTCTAGAAACAAAAGATTTAATCATTTTTAACATCACAAGAAAATTTTAAAGGCTTTTATACCTCAAAAGATGATTAGCAACTGATGAATGTGAAATTAATTTTCCCTTATAGAAATGATTTGAAGACCATTGGAGTATATCATCGTGCATCCGATACTGGACAATTAGCAATTTGGTTATGGTTTCACCATAAGTATTAAATAATCTTTCCATAAGACTTATTTCCAAACCTCTTTTTGCTGCCCTATGAGTTACAAAAAAATTATAAATTTCAATAATAATAATTTAAAGAAAATGGAAGTATTTTGTAAATAAATAACTTATTAGTTCTAATTATGTACTTGTCAGAAACAATAGTTGGAGGCAATTGATAATGATCTCCAGCAATAATGCACTTTGGAACCTTCAACATGGGTATCCAACAAGCAGCTTCAATTGCCTGCAAACAAAAGACAGATTTGTTATACTGGAAGCAATTATGAAAAAGGAATGGAATTTTTTAATCAATATTTGTTATCTTAATTATACCACAGTTTTTAAGCAAAAACACTTGAAATATTTTATAAACAAACATTATATATTCATTTACTCTTATACCTCTATGAAGAATTAAAGTACAGTCGAACCTCAATATCTCGAATTTCACGTGAATAGAAAAAAAATTGCTCAAGAAAAAGAGGTTTCGAGATATGGAAGGTTACTTTTAAGTCAAGATTTTTAGGTTATTATAGGTACTGCGAGAATACAGAGATAAAAGGGTACATATATAAAGAGTTACGCCATGTACAAGTGGAGCCACTAGCGCCAGAAATGGAAGTATGCACGTTCAATCCAGCCAACAGAGAAAAAAAAAATGTTCGAGATGTTCGACTGTATATATGACACACTTGTAATGTAACAAAAACCAAAGAAATGTCTAAAACAACCATTTTGAAGACAATTTGAATGCAGTTTCGATAGCTATGCAATCATCGTAAGCAAGGATTCCAAGTCACAATGAAATAAATCATAAGAACAGTTGAAAAAACCATGAAAGTAGCTAGCCAATGGCAGAAGATGGCAAGTCACAAGAGACACTCCAAACAGGTCGTTAAGAAAATGCTATTTGTTGATATGGCCTACATCATTGCTCTTTAAAAAGTATTCCCTAAATGATTCCTTCAGGTTATGATTAACTTATAACAGGAAATTAATTTATGAATTGATGGAAATTTGAGTACTAATGAGATTCCCTTCTTGATTAATGAGTGTGTGAATATTACAGAGCTATTCATAAGTCCGTGAAACATTTCAAAAATTCATTGCAATAAAGCATGCATTGAATAATAAATTTTATTACGGTATATTGAAATAGAGAAAAACACTCCAAGATTTTTTTAAAATTATATTTCACAAATGTGTTCACATTTGGCAATGAAGCAGACATCTATAGTTACCGCCAAATAAGGTGAAAGACAGGATGAAGTCATTTCTAACACCAACCAATAGACGTTAACAGGAAGTAAATCGCTTAGCTATTCCATGAAACATTTGCTTTTGCTTTTGAAACATTGTTTTCGTATTTATATTTACTTTCTATTTTCGTTTTTTTTTTTTTAATAGATAAATGAAATGAATAAATTAAAAAATGATGCAGAATAGTCGACTCAAAGGCAATTTGTTTTATATTATGAATTTTAATAGGCTTTCCACGTTTCAACGATATCTCCGCCTTTACTATAGCAGAACAAGTGCATCATGGGTAAAATCCAGACAAAGCATATTGATGAGAAGACTTACTGCACATGTCAAAAAGATTGTTCAACTTACGTGATGGTAACTATAGGCAATAATCCATTTCATCCCATATACGTATCAATATATCATGGTTCACAGCAGCGGGCATACATTATGAAAATCCAGCAGGTTACCGGGGAATGGAGAAAGAAAGACAGTGTCCCTGACAACCCCCCCCCCCCCCATAAGAAAAAGTCACACGGGGTTAAATGCAGGGACTGCAGTGGCCATCTCATTAACACAGCATCTTCATTTCCTTTGCATCCTATCCCGAATGCCATATTTGCTAAAACTACCTCCTAACGGCAATCTACAGCAACTATGTGCACGGAATATATGTATTTTTTAAAAAAACCTTGGAGAGTCTTCCTCTCTATTGCTGTAAGATATACTGTGATCCGTTACTTAGTTTATTTATGAATTTTTGAAATGTTTACGGACTTATGAATAACACTATACATCAGAAAAAAAATGGATGAAAGAAAATTAATTGAAATACCAGCAATCAAAACAGAAAAATATTACATGTATATAAAATCAACACTCAAATTTAATGGGTTAATAACTGGTTATTTAATATATAAATCTTACTTGAGAACATTCATCAATGATTAACATATCAAAATGATCCTGGTTCAAATGCCTGAGTGGACCATCTTCATATGCACTTGTCAATGTAGATAAAACAACAGAGGATCTTTCTAAAAGTTCTTTCGTTGCTTTGGTTTCCCTATTTCTCAGCTCTTTGCGTAAAGCATGGATTTCCGGATTTAATTTGCGTTTCTCTTTTTTGGATGAGTTGGTGTTATTCTTGCAAAATAAAACGGCAAAATATTAATATTCAATTCTTGAACTGATAAATAGTGGAACATTTAAATGGAATGATTGCTATGCATAGGTATGGCAATAACTCTTAGTGCCTGCTTAAAATGATTTTTTATCAAAGAAAGCATGCATATAACATTAGCCTATTTTCTTGTATGTCACTGATAGTTTCTTCCTTCTGACAATTATCTAGAAAAATAGCTAAAATATCAGAACTTACAAGGAAACCATCCGAACCTGTATCAAATTGAAATATTTTTGTTTCAAACCAAATTGAAATATTTTTGCTGAATATGCCAAACAATGACAGAAACTAGCTGGGGAGAGCATTGCTCATATCACACGGAAGGAATGGTTTAGTTCAAGTGTTAACTATGCCCTATCATATATCGATTTGTTCAAAAATATTTTAAAATGTTATATCAGAAGATTTATTGCCAACCTATAACTAATATTCTTAACTTTCTTACTAAATAACTATCCAATTCTTTTCTTATATCATTCATAAGTGAACCAGCATCACTGGAAGTCACAAGGGCATCAAGAGAGTATTTCTGAATGCTACCTAGGAGTCGTGCTGGATGACCAAGACGAACCATTGGAACCTTCTCAAAACTTAATCTTTCAACAAGATTATCAACTGCAATGTTGGATGGTGCACAAACCAAAATCTATTTTCAAAAATAGACAATTAAAATTTATCCATTTTCAAGTGACTATGTAAAAAGGATCAAAATTTGTTTACTTTTCCTCCTTGTTTTGTAGCTTGTAGAATAATTTCAATCAGTGTTGTTGTCTTCCCTGTCCCAGGTGGGCCATGGATGATGGCTATCTCCCTTTGAGAGAGAGCAAATGCCACTGCTTCTCTTTGAGAAGAATCAAGAGCTTGATTAACAAATGACAGATCTTCAACACCTAAAAAAAAATTAGTGGAAATTGTCAGATCTCTAAACTACATTAATGAAAGAAGATATTCTTGAAATATTGCTTAAGATTCTATTTAAAAACAGAGCTATCTCATATATGAATTCTACACTGCTCATGGTTCAAAATAATGAGAAAGCAAGAGATATTATAAGGGCAACTGAATACATGTATAAAATTTTTTATTAGAGAAGATGAAGTAGACCATTAAGGGGCCCAATCCAATTCGATTCAATCAATGTAGGAAAAACTGTTAGGCGACGTTCTTCAATTTTGTTGAAAAAAACTAAGTGATATATCTGCCTCATTTATATTTTTTAAATGTAAAAAGTTTCTTTTCAGAATATTTTTTTTTCTTCATGATTTATAGTTTTTTTCAAGTTTGGAATTATTTGTGAAGAAACGGATTTTCAATTTTTCACTGTTCTGCAGTTTTCTTTATAATTTATTTGTACAATCGAACCTCGCTATAAAGATATTTTTGAGACCGGAAGAAAATATCCTTATAAGCGGAGTATCGTAAAATCTTGAATAAAGGCCGGGTATTCAAATAAACGTTGGTCTCGATCAAAGGTCGGGCGGTGTTTTAAAAATGGATTAAACGCCAGGTCTTTATCTTTCACTTCTTATTCTCATTTGTAATCATATCATTAGGTATTTTATATTTTAATAATTGAAAAATGGGTCTTTGGAGGATTTTTTCACGCCATACCTCCAATATTAATAATTACGTAGTAATAGTAAAGAAAATTCCATGACTTGGACCATCTTTACTATTTTTCTCTATTTAATTTTATATCAAACAACCCAACAAGATTAAAATCAAATATAAATAAAATCTTGTAAACATTCCAAGGAGGAGTTTTAGCAGTGAAGCAGAAATATATTTATACATTTAAAAACAAGAAATTACTCCCCCGAATAGGGTAAGTCACATAGAAGACTATGCAATCATCTATTTTTACCCCTTTATCTGCACTTTTTTCCTCTCCCCAAGTTTTTTTTAATCAAAAAATTGATTTTCTCGAATATAGTGTGTAGAAAAAGTAAAAAAAAAACTCTTATCTTCTTTCCTTTCTAATCACATGCCATATGTTGCCTTAATTCTAACGACCAAGTGCCTGCCACCCCTGCAATTCCGACCCCACTGGAACAAATGGGCCTACATTCATAGTAATGTATATCTTGCCTAGAGGAATCTGTATACTGAATTTCACTCATTTACGTACCTAAATAGCACATAGATCTTTTGTCCTCTCTGAATCACACCCCCCTGTAATTCCAACCCCAGTGCACCAATCAAAACCAAATAAACAGTGAAGGTGGGCATGCCCATAGTAAGCTACATTCTGAATTTCAACCTTCTACCTCAAAAAATGTAGAAATTACTAAGGGGACGGACGGACGGACGGACATTATAAAACCAATAAGTAGCTTCATTCTTCCGCTATTTAATAATATAGATTACGAGCACTTGAGAAAACGTGCGTCGACAAAGCAATATCACGTGCGCGCGCCGATGTCAATAATGCTTAAAACATGAACAGAAAGTAACAATATATTCCTTCTTGACAAATCGATTGTTATATGACATGCCATTATCTTGGTATTATTTACACTCACTGTTTTAGCACGTGAATTCGACTTGAAGGGGTCCACGAAAAATTCTGAAAAGTTGATACGACCGAGCTAAGACTTTGATGGTCATATTTTTGAAAACAGAATTTGAAAAAGTTAATTCGTTTTCAAGTTATCGTGCAAATGGCGGACGGCCCCAAATAAACTTACAGAACGAGGGTGCATTCTTACAAGAAGTTTTTTGCTAAAGCTCCTAATAAAGATCATTCATCCATTTTCTCACTAAAGGACATTTTAGGAGTAACCATCACTCTAATAATTATTAAGGTAATGATGATTAACAGGTACTGGGCCACTGCAACTGAAAAGAAACTGGGAAAATTTTTATGATTACTATTTTCTTCTTCTTTTTTTTTTTAAATTTAATCCTTAACCTCCCATGTGCGGACACACAGACACCTATGAAGAGAAAATGTTTTTGTTTTTTTTTATGTTTTACTTTCGTGAGTGTGCTGTGGCACTTTGTACCTTCCTTTCTTGTGATTTAACTATTGTGCATGTGCTTGTCTTGATCTTTAGTCACTTAGGTTGGAATAAATAACGTTCGTAAAATTGTGAGCCGTCACAGAGACCGCACGTGGTAGGTTATGTTACTTTTTATTCTTGTGAAGACCACTTCTTTTTTATTGAAAATGAATTTTAACGAAATATATTGCATATATAATTGAGAATATATGTCGTAGAGATGCCATTAAGTAACTAGCTGAACAATTATCAGTCCACATTTGGAACAACGAATGAAAAGCTTTGCATGGATTGCCTTGAAAAATTGTAAAAGTTAACCACTTGCAATTTTTGTGAAAATAACCAAAGATTTTGTCAAAATCTACTCAATTACAATTACTAATGCCTTAAATTTGTTAATCAGCTCACTTTTTAAATTTCTATTAAGTTTTATTTTCACCATGATCTTAAAAGTACGATAATGTATAATTTTCTTTTTTTTGCATTGATGTTTCATTTTTGTTACATCATGGAGGGTTGATTCAGATAAAATGAGACTACTTTAAACGCCGCGTATGACCTTGACAGAATGTGATTTGCATGACTCGTCCACTATTCATGGGGATTTGCTTTGTATACACTTGTTGCTGTTATTTGGGACATTTCGTGCTGAAACATGGCTTCCAAAATCACAGCTTTTTGGGAAGGGTATATGTTTGGCCTTTCCGACGCTAACTTCAGTCTTTCGTGCATTGTGGAATTATGCAAACGAAATGGTATTGTGGTATCCAAAGCTACTGTGGGTCAAATAATCAAAAAGAACAAATTGCGACCATCTAATGAACGTGGACGAGCAGAGAAGCAAACCAGAAACAAGCCCCAGCCAACACGCCCAGCTCAGGTGGTGTGAGAAATCCGGTCTGAAGTGCTGAAAGAAAATCCCCCCACACAGAGAAGTCTAGCCCAAAGGAAAGGTATTTCACAGGCAACAGTCTCCAGAATAATTCATGACAATCTTGGGCTGGAGCGACGTCATAAAGTGCAAAAGTTTGGATCCACATGGACAAGGCATCAAGCCACACTGCCAAGTCATCTGTCATACAGGAAGATGGAACAGGAGACAGGCATACGAGTTATTCCCTTCTCTCATGTGCCTGTAAAATCTCCTGACGCATCACCGATGGATTTCTGTGGTTTTGGTCTCCTGAAACGACGGCTCGGAACCGTTGATGGGCTATGGAAAGTGTGTCAGCAGCTGTGGAACGAACTTCCCATGGAGTCCCTCAAACTCAGCCTACTTCAGTTGAAATTACGGTGTCGGGCGATAGTCCAACAACGTGGCTCTCACATCGAACACAATCGATGGTGGTGCCATGGTATTACACCATCGTAACAGAACTGCAAAGTCGTCTCATTTTATCTGAATCAACCCTCCGTATGAAAAATAATTTTTTTTTTTTTTTTTAATCTTTTATTAAAGATAATAAATGCAAAAACATGCCTATTTCTTATTTATAACTATATGCCACATATTTAGCTTGAAAATCTTGAAAATGTTTCGAGGGTCAGAGAGACCTCACATGGGTGGTTGTGTAACCGATATTCCACATGGGAGGCTAAGGGTTAATAATTTTTTCTTAGCAACCTCAATTTAAATTTACAAAATTTCCCATAAGATATGTAAGCTCATCATAATATTACTGTTCATTGTTAAATATTACATTAATATGCGAATGTTTGTACTATACAGTCAAATGGACAACTTTGAAATACTGTGAGCTATTATGAAATATTGGTGGTTAGATTTTAAGAAGAAATACCTGCAAAACTCTGCCTATTTCTTAGGCCAAAAATACTTTTCTGTCACTACATTTTTGGAGTACATGTTGATCTTTATATCTGAAAGCCACGAGGGCTTTATAACTGAACAGTATGTCACCCAAGTCGTTGATAAACTTCAGTAACATGAGTCATTCATCAGTGCTTCTGTTACATGCACAAAATGAATGCCTTCAACCTGAAAACCACAATTACATTCTGATCATCATCTCTTATACCAAACTGTGATGAAATAGTGGAATAAACGGTTATAGATCCCACTGAAGGGTTCTTTATTTGATAAACCATCTTTATTAAATTGCTCCTACTCTGAACTAAATGTTAAACAAGATAGATTCATTATTAAGATTTTGAACTATTTTTCACTCAATTAAGCTGATTATTGAACCCATTAATTAAGAAAGCACAAATCCTAGTATGTACGATCAAAAACATTGAAAGTACCCTAGTACTAAATGCATCCTAACTCGAGAAGAATTCATTTTATATTAAAGTTTGTGACACTTTTTCATTCGTACAACAAGCCCAATCCCTGATTTTGACCAACTATTTCAGGATCATCCTGTATACATAATAAATTTATTGAAACTTTATATTAATTTGGTATAGGATTGCTATAATTAATATTTATATAAATTTTAATGCTTAATTGAAAATAAGTAAATTTTTTGTTTTTACCCAAAGACAGTGGGTCGCTAGGTTGTTTTTTCCCGAACAGGACTGATATGAGGTTGCTTGCTCTATCACTGTGATACTGTCGAAGATCTTTGAGAGCACTATAATTTAAATGTAAAAAAAAAGTTTCTGTATATATAAAATTTGTACAAAAAAAAATTAAACTTCTTCCCAAATCTATATATATAAAGAAGGATGTTTGTTTGTTTGTGGGTTTGTTTGTTTGTTTCTTATGCAAATCTACAGTTTTATTCCGATCTTGATGAAATTTTGCACACTGTCTACCTCAGATTTCGGAAAAATAATAATTATCGAAAAAAAATCGATATTCATGGTTATGGAAGGGCATATTAATTAGAAACATCTCATGACCAACAATGCAAAGCAAAGTTTGTGCAACAATAGGTATCAACAATGGTGTTAATACGCAATGCACCAACGCTCGGACGAATGACGTATATTAAAGATAGACTCCTAATCCTATTGTTGTAACTTGAAGCAAATTGGGAAGCTCCATGCCCAGAACTGTCATGGTTGAAAGTGAATGAAGATGATGCAAAACACATGGCTAAACACGAGAGTAGCTGATTAATAATTCTTTCACACGCCGATCACGGAGTGATAAGTTTATCTTTTCGTTTACTTTGTATTTGAAGTATTTTATTATATTTTATATAAACAATTTTTCGATCATGGTTTCAATTTCAATTTCGTTTCAATTGTCTTTCAGTAATGTATTTTCATTTTAGTTACGTATTTTTGATTTATTTCTGTGGAAAATGATTCCTGATCCTTTTTCTTGTCTGTACGCAGAACAAGTTTGAATAATGGTTTTGAACTAATTATTCCTCGGGCCCAAAATCTTCAAAAACAAAGCAGCCAGACAGCTAATTACTCCACGGCTCACTCCTGCCCAGAACTGTCATGGCTCAATTTACTTCACTTTTTGCAGCTGTTAACAATAGGATTCGGAGTCTATCTTTAATATAAGTCATTGGCTCGGACCAGCAACAGAAATCTCATGACCAACAATGCAAGGCAAAGTTTGTGCAACAATAGGCCCGTCGTGTTCACATCAACAATGGTCTCAATGCGCAATTCACCAATAACAATGAGCACAAAATTATTCAAAGAATTATAACAATGAATATAAAATGATGATACAATGACAGAACATTCTTTTCCAAGAATTATAACAATGAACATAAAATGATGATGCAATGACAGAACATTCGTTTCAAAGAATTATTAACAATGATATAATAGACGACATAGAATTATCAACAGGAAATGGATATAATAGACGATATAGATAGGGTAGTCTCTCTCGATGAGGGAAAGGATGTACACGTGTCTTCCTTCAGCTCCCTAACAAGCGTTCAGACGATTGGGAAAAGTGTGTGTGTTTCTTTGTGTACGTGTGTGTGTTTACCTACAAGCGTAATTATCCCGGGCAACGCCGGGTCCTCTGCTAGTACCAAATACATTTCAGACTTAGCTGACTTGAAAAAGGAAACATAAAAAATGAAAAATAGAAACTCATGATCCATAATCTGGATTCAAACAAGGAATCACAAATATCTCTTGCTGATACTCGTGTTTTTGGGTTCAAATCCACATCATAGATTATGAGTCTCTCTCTTTTTTTTTTTTTTTTTTTTTTTTAATTATTTGAAATTTTCTAAGTAATGCCATAGTTTTTCAAAATTAATAAACATAAAAAGATTTAACGAAAATGAAGTGATTGAATAAATTGGAAATATCTTCAAATATTAAAATAATTTTAATAGCACTCTAAATAAACAGATTGAATGAAAATTCAGAATGCTAGCTTCAAAAGAAGATACTCTAATTTTGTCCGATTTTTTTTTTTTTTTTTTTTTTTACAGCAATTTTCCTGTTGATGTCTTAGGCTGAAATACAGGGTGATTCAAAAGTCTGTGCCTAATTTCAAAATGCTGTATTTATTGTTAAAATTAACATACAGAGGTGAGGTCAAGTACAACACATCATATCACCAAGTTTTGAAATGGTGATTTACACTGTTCAATACCACCCCTCTGGCTGCAGGGCACACATTTACTTCTGGTACGAGGCCAACCTATGCATTTCCATTTACACAAACAAACCATTTCTTAGAAATTTGATGCCATTTTCTAAAGCTCTTAGCAGTAGTGGCTTTCATTCTGAATCTTATATGAAATTCATGCTGGACAGATATCACTGACTCACAATGTGCTGAATAGTGTCATTCAAAATGGTATACCACACTGTCGTTAAGTGCAATGTTATGTTTCAATCAAATCAGCATGATCTGCGGGAACAAGCGTATTGTCCTTCACATGTTCACAAAGAAAAAAAAGTCACATTCACAGATTTGTGATCCTAGAGTGCTTTTTTCCATGGACCTTGGAATGGCTTATACCAATTTTTTATGGTGCCTGCTTTTGAAACTCGCAACTAAATCCTCATTTCACAGTCACTCCAATGAATTTGTTTCCCATATTCCAATGCATAAAAGCTGACAAATGGTGATTTAGATTGTATCAGTAATTGATGGAACTAAGATGATGCTAGTTGGTCCTTTTATTTGATAAATTGGATGTCACTTTTCTATGTTTCATTACAAGTTGATAATTGAAGAGTTGAGAACCAAAATGGGCCAAGCACCATTTTTTTTTAACAATTGAGAAAAATGAAGGTTAAAGTTTCTTAGTTCATGTTAGATGAATAATTTGAAGACATATATCTTAATAGAATTCAAGCAAAGAAGATGGATCATTTGAATATATGATATATAACCTTCAGCTGCACTCCCAGATGTAGATTTTCGCTGTTTTCCATTGTAGATGGAGATGACCTATTATGGTTCTAAACCCTTCTATTTTGAAATGTGCCCAGGAATTATGAATAACCAACCCTGCATTGGAAAATGGAAAACTTGACAACTGATGTTGAAAAGTAACTCATTGGGTTTGAAATAATTTTACATAATAGAAAAAGAAGCAATTAAAAAAACAACAAAAAAAAACAAACAACCTTTTCAGTCGTCTATAAGTTACATCATTGGCCAGTTTAATAATCTGATACTGAGTGCTATCATTCATTCCTAATCTTTCAAGGCTTTCTTCAAAAGCAACAGATATCGATTTTGTTGATGTTTTCAGTACAATTCCTGAGGATATGAGGTTCTTCTCATCGTACTGCAGTGTAACTCCAACAATATCACCTAAAAATTAAAATGAAAACAATAAGTTTCTACTAGAAAAAACAAAACAAAAAAAAAAAACCGAAAAGCACTTGATTTTTTTTTTTTTTCTTAACTCCTTATTTCATTTATTAAAATGAAAGAATGTATCCAAACCTGATGTCAATTTATGGGAAGGAAGCTGCTTCCCTGGCCAAAACGATTCAAAGGTGATTACTGTTCGATTAAATAATCCAGTTGCACATGAACCTATGCGCAGTTGAAGGAGGCAAACACCTCGTTTTTGCAATTCTTTAGATGAAATGTTTTCATAACATTTTCTAAAATAAATATTAAATTAACAATATAAAATGAATACTAAATTAATTTTATGTAAACATAAATAATCGGCAATTCATCATATCACGGATTATGAAAAAAAATATATGTAAGCAACTACAAAGGAGGCTTAACTTTTGCAATGTTTGTAGTTCTCTTAAAAGCTAACATGTTAACTTGAATTTAATATTAAAAAAAAAAAGTTACCTTGTCTCTTCAACTTCTGCTTCTTTTTCAATGCTCAGAAGTTCGAGCTGAGTTGAAATAAAGTCTTCGAGTTCAGTCATTTTGATTATCACTGAAGTATTTTTATAAGCTTTTTACTGCCAATGATATAATTTATTCATTATGACTGTAACAGAGGAAAAAAGTCAAAATGTTAAAGATTAATATTTAAATTTTTAAAAAATGAGGAACATCAAACTGAAGCATTTAAATAAGCCTGAACATTCAATTTCAACTTATTTTAGATTGCTCTACCTATGTGAGACATTAATAATTAATGTTCACAACGAAATTTTTAATAACTAATTATCCTATCATCACTTCAATATATGTTCTTATTACATCATGTTAGACTAAAATTTACAAATCTTATTTTTTTATTTAAAAAAATTGCATGTTTATATAACATCTGAAAGGTTGAAAAACAATAAATTTAATTATAAGCATTATGAACGATAAAAAGAAAAAAAATGCCACCACAAGAACGGTATAGGCAAAGTTAACGGAAACTTGAATTCAAGGAAATTTTGGCCCTTTTAACTCTGGCCAAACTTCTAAGTCTGGTCTAGAGGAACTGAAAAACTGAATTTTACTTTTTTTAGGTCAAAGGATGTTGGAAATATGAAGGGTACAGATGGACAAACAAATATGGCAGAACCAGAAAACAGCTCCATGTTTTCACTATTTAATATTTAAAATTTTTAGTGAAGTACATGCAGCTTAGTCTCCAATCAATGAAAATTTAGCACCTGAAGCTCCATCCTTTCATGCATCAAGGATGCATTTTCGTACCTTCCAACAGCAATCGTGCATTCCATTGTCAAACTTGTAATGGAAAAGTAGTGAGGAACAAAAAAAATATTGCATATATATATATATATATTCAGACCAAGCCCCCATAGCTTTACAGGGGCATAACTAGGATTTTAGATGGAGGGGGCGGGGGGGGAAAAAAAAAAAAACAAAAAAAAAAAAAAAAACTTACAACAGATAAGGGAAATAAAAGGGGGTTCGGACGATTTATGCCCCTGCTTTAACTCAACGGATCAATCCCAGAATATTTCCCTTAATGAATTCCTTTTCTACATTTCTTATATGCTTTTTTTTCATTTATCCTTTGCTTCGACGTATCGTATGGATGTGGTTTCAGTGCTGCTTCTTTGTCTTCTCTAATTAAATATTTGTTTCGTCTTTGAATTCTAGATAAGCCATGGCTAATCGTGGTTTTAGCCTGTGATGATGGCATTAGTACAGATATGTGTCAGCAAAATAAATCCTACCATTCTGCTTATTCCAGAGTATATATTTCTAGTACAACTATCGGCCACCATGAATGTTATAAAAGTTTGATTTCATCACTGAAATGTATCGAAAATAGCAATAATTATGAATAAAAACACATTGAAATATCAAAAAACTTAGAGCAAGAGCCGTATGATTTACAGAAAGTTCTTCAACCTCTTGCAATCAATTATGGTTCTCCTATGAGGCTCCAAACTTTTGTACTGCTCATATAAAACTACCCCAATGTTCAAGACATGAAAACTTCCATTAAAACTTTCATAAATGGGGAATTTCATTGTTGGACTGTATCCATGAAAAACAGACAGTGAGGGATATCTTAAATTAAAGTGTTAAAATATGTTGCTGAATGTTATAATAGTAGAAAAACAATAAAGATAGTTCATAAACCAGACTCAAATTAGATCCTTGACAAAATCAGGAATAAAAGGCAAAACTGTCAGAATTCTGTGTTTTCTTTCCTGCTATGTACTGCAAAGCTTCCAACTTCAAATTAGAAGTTATACAAAATCAGGCTATAATCATGTGGTGAATTTAAAGGAATTGGCTATTTTCTTGATAACCAATGACGGTATTCCTAAGAAAATTTATTATTCCTATGTCATATATTTATTGTCAATGCTAAAATAGTGGAAATTCATTCTATTGAAATGTTGTTTTATATTCCTATTATGATTTTATTGGTAAAGTACTGATGGCCCTATTTCGCTGGAGCATCTTTCATTACAATTATATCCACTTCCAAAGTTGGTCAAATTATTTCAGCATAATCCTTGTTATTTGCAATTGATGAAAATGAAGCTCTATGCAATGATGATGTCTTCTATATTTTCAATTTTGATGAAAATTCACTGTACACCTAAGATCATTAAGAAATTTGCTGGTTTTTTACGAAGTTGCTATTGTGAGGTTTGTACAGAAAAGAAATATAAATTTCAGATGAATCATTCACATTAATCATCTTTGGTAGACGTTCAAAAATTTGGGGGATATTTAATATAAAAATCAAGTGTATTTAAGGTAATAGTGAGATAATGTGGTTACATTTTTTTTTTTTTTTGTGGTAATGCACAGTGATCCAATTTTTGTATGCTGAAGGTGTATCGAGAGCAGAAATCAACTGAAGGCTGAGCGCAATTTGGGGGCAGTGTTTACCCCACTAATTTTTTGTTTTGACAAAGAATCTCTCTACCCAAAAGAGTACCACTTGACATGGGTACTCTTTTGGCAGTACCAGCAGCATTTCCTCATTCTGTTATATGTCACTAACATCCTCTGTCCACGCATAATAAGGGAATCTGGGAATATCAAAAAGAATATTGCTATTCAGGAGACAAGGGTGTCAGAGTAGTCAGGCTTGCACATAAAGATGGATCGCAGCATGTTACCACAAAAGAATGGATCACAGAACAAAATTAAACTGGATGATAATGCTGAAACTTTCCACAAGTGGAGACAAAGGTGCCATCTGTTATCATGCATGTACCATCAACCCGCAAATCATTAAAACACACGTGCAGGTATTTGTTGACTTACCCTCGTATGATAAATGTTAAAAGTTTAACTTGTCTGGTCATTAACTTTTTCTAAACTATTTATCTTTTAGAAACCATCCTAACACTGTGGATAAAAACATAATAATAAAAATACCTCGTCCACAAACAGACGATTATTCCATTATTATATTTATCTTGCCATTTTTAAAATTGGCATAAGTATTTAAGCTAGTTTGCTATTTGTTGTAAATTTTTGAGGTTCCTAAGTTAAAGGAATTAGATACTTTTCAAAATCTACAGTTATTATTAACAAGTGTCGAGCAGTTCAGTTTTTGATGGCACTGTCTACAATTGTTTGCAATGCAATTGTTAAAAAGTACAATAAATAATGGCAACTCCTAGATGCTAATGAGGTTGTGATTTTTCTTAGATGCTTATGAGGAAACAAACATATCTAGAGTAACATATCTAGATCTAATAAAAAGATTTTAACAGTCCTTCTTTTATAGCATAAGTGTGCATTATATTCATTTCCCCCATCACACTTCAAGTAAGGATATTCAAGTAGGACATCTATGGTGTTTTGGTTTGTTGGTTCGATAGAGTTTTGGCCATGTCAACACGAGTCATATTGCATCCTTTCACATGACTAATATCTTAATCCAAACTTAGACAATTCCGCCTGAAAATCATCTTTACATACTTCTGGAAGAAACACCCATATCAATGTCAAGATTTGAAATCGTGACCTGAAGGATTCGAGAAACTGTAAAGCAAGGCCAGCTAACAAGTATTAACAGGATTATCACATATATTTAGTACTAGATTAAGACAACTGGAAACTCTGGACAAGTATTATTTGGGAGGCCCAAACATAATAGCATCTATGCTATTATTAAGATGACATTAGATGCTATTATCTTAATAGCTGGGACCCCAATGGATTACGAGGCTCTGGAACATATCCTGCTTACATAGGAATATTTCGAATCATACGAGTTACAGACAAATCACTTGCAAAATTTTATGAGCAATGAGCCTTAGGCAACGGAGTTATTTAATTTCAAAGAGTTAGCAAAATTATAATAGAGCAGTACGCAACATTAGATAACAATGATCAGTGAGGAATTAAGTGACAAAGAAAGCCGACAGTCCAATCTAAAGAAAACAGCAGAGAGCCAAGAGAGCAGTAATTTCTCTTACACCCCCACCTGCCAGTTAAAACATCCAAGCTGAAACTTCTCGAAGGATATCTCACTGATGCAAACAGAATTTATACAAAGCTGAGAATAATGTTCCTCCAATGCTTTATCAACAAGAAAAAGCAACTGACAGTTTTCCCAGCTTGAAAGTCTCCACTATTCAAGCACCGAAGAGAAGAATTGGTAGTAGGTCAACGTAGCAGAAATACAAGGAGAGCCTGGTGTAGTGCAACCAAAAATAAGTGACTGCAAGGGCAAATCAGGCTCTAAAGTAATGGGAAGCAAGAAGTTGAGAAAGCAGACTTCATAATAAGACAATTCCTTTGTGGGCTACAATACTAAAGACTGGCTTTGATCCGGCATCAGCACATCTTCAAGGCATCAACGATGTGGGTCAGAAACTTCAACATCTCCGTTGCCTATGGCTCATTGCACGCAAAATTTTGCGCATGGTCATCTTTTTTTTTTATGCACTATCGAACGCAAGAGTTCTGATTTTGCAACACTTCGAGAAGTTCCCATTGATTGTAAATGACATTAAACATGTTCCAAGAAATAAAAAGTTATAATGTCAGCTCACTAAACTTTTTTCCAGGATATGCGTTTAATTTTTAATATTCTTCTGTTGTCTTTCAATATTTCTACAAGTTCTCTCATGTTAGTATTCACAGTTTATTAGCTTTCTTAATTTTACTCTGCAATATATTCGCTGTTCTTTTATATACCCTCATTTACCCCTGACCGTATGATATACGTACTGATTTGAGGTTTAAAATGAAAAATACCTCTAAAAAGCCAGCTTGGTATTTGTTCTAACTGTTCAAAGAACGCGAGTAGGTGAATATTCAGTTTACAAACTAATTCCAATATATGTTAGGCGCGTGTCGGTTTTAAATGCTAATAAACTTTTTATTCCATTGGAGAAACTGTAAAAATAGAAAGAATCGGAAGCTTACTATTCACAATACTTACAATTTGCACACTAGATGGCCATACAGTGAATACTGTTGATCTAAAACTTATTTCACTCCCAACTACGGTAAACTTTTGCAAAAAAATTTTTTTCCACTAGAGATATGATCATGAAAAAGAAAAAAGAGATAAGAAATGAATGATAAAGATTTTTTAGTAACATCTAAGTTATTTTTAGTAAGGATATATGAAACAAAATCCTTAATAAATGTTTTCTTGCATTATTCTGTAATCGAAAGTTAGATCGAAAGTAATCGAAAGTTAAATTTTATTTCTCGTTAGAGGGCTGCTCTTATCTGGAGAGCACAATCCGGTTCATGAGAGTACTTCTTCAGTGGGAGGGGTTCTACGGGATTGCCCAAACCAACTAGTGATGTGCGATACTCTTCGTGTACTCGATAACGGAACTATCGAGTTTTTGTAAAAAGTATTTGATAGTAGGGTAATTATGTAGATGACGGCCTCCACCCCAACTTGCGTTTTTTCCTACCTTGCGTTGTTTTTTAACAT
>JAHWFO010003124.1:1157967-1183753 GCA_023313115.1 Rhysida immarginata
ATGTTAAAAAACAACGCAAGGTAGGAAAAAACGCAAGTTGGGGTGGAGGCCGTCATCTACATAATTACCGATAGTAGTATCGATACATTGTGGAAAAGTAGGTTAATTTTAACTATCCGCACAAATCGCGAGTCAAATCGCAAACGCAAGTCTCACTCTCGGCCCTACGGGCCTCGTTCGTCAGTGTTTTCCGTTAGGCTAGGGTCACACTAGCGTAAAACGCCACGTAAATACGCCGACGTAACGACGCCAGTGATGTCACTTCCGGTAAATAGCATGGCGCCGCGCTTGGCGACGTCGTTACGTCGGCGTATTTACGTGGCGTTTTACGCTAGTGTGACCCAGGCCTTACTCGAACGCCTTTGGCGTTCTGTCTACGACGTCCCCCTCCGGGGGAAAATAACTGATATATACCCCAACCTATTTGATTACAGGGGGCAGTTGGTTTCTCCCCGGCCGGTTACAGGAATCGCGACAATTCAGTTTGCGGAATCAGTCATCGCGCGATTTGTGCGGATAGTTAAAATTAACCGAAAAGTATCGTGTACTCAAGAGTATTATGAGTACGCAATCTAACCACGAACAGATGAAGGGTGGGCGTATTCATCCATCTCTGATCAAATCTAATCTGGAAATCCTTTAAAATATTTAAGAAACAAAATAGTACCACGGGCGTAGCAAAAAATTCAAAATGTAAAGAAAGTGTTTGCAAGAGCAGATGAAGGTACGGCCCCCCTCTTCATCGGGTCCGGTTCCCCTTCATCTGTTCTGGGTGATTGATTGTCGAAAAGTTCAAATTATTGATTGTATTGATTGTATAAGGGTCGTACAATTGAAAACGAAAATTTGTGTGGGAAAAAAAAAAATTTGTGTAGGATCGTAAGTTTTTGTTTTCAACAATTGCGAAACCCCACGTGCAAATTGAACAATAGGTTGCAAGTGTTGCAACAAGTGAGAAAAAACGATAGCTCGCGCTTTGAAGCTCTGCGAGTGATCGCTTCGTCCGAACAACAAAATGGAGTCAACGAAACAGGAACAGACAGCAACAATTCGTTTTTTGACATCTGAAGGAGTTTCTGAAATTCATCGTCGTATGCAGAATGTCTATGGAAATGACTGCCTAACCTTCACTCGTGTTTGGGCATGGAGCAAGAGGTTTTCGGAGGGACGGTCATGATCAACGACCTGGACAAGCAAACCGCGCCATCACGGATAATTCCAAAGCCAAAATTGACGCTGTCTTATAGGAAAACAGAAGAGTGACAATCCATGTCGTGATTGCTAAAACTGGCCTTAGACGTGGAACTGTTCACTCCATTATCTAGAACCATCTGCACTACAGAAAAATCTGTACGCAATGGGTCCCGCATTACTTGACATCAGAACAACTTGGAGTTCGAATGGCCATGTCCCTGCAACATTTGACTCGCTATGAACAGGAAGGAGAGAGTTTTCTCGACAGAATCGTTAAAGGGGATGAAACTTGGTGCTTTCATTTCCAGCCCGAAAGCAAACGTCAAAGTCGTCAATGGAAGCATTATGGGTCACCAACCCCGAAAAAATCAAAAGCAATCGCAAACAGGACGGGGAAGGTGATGTCGACCGTGTTTTTTGATCGCAAAGGCTCGATTTTACTAGACTTTCTTGAAAAAGGCACCACAGTTAACGCAGCACGATATGGGGAAACATTGAAGGTACTGCGCGCGGCCATCAAATGCAAGCGTCCTGGACTTCTTACAGAAGGAGTGCTTCTTCTTCACGACAACACGCGTCTTCATACTTCGAAAGCAACGGTAGACCTGATCAAAAAGTTCAACTGGGAAGCAAAGCAGCATCCATCTTACAGCCCTGACTTATCCCCATGTGACTTTCACGTGTTTGGGGATCTCAAGAAACATCTGAAAGGCCGCAGTTTTCAGTCAGACGATGAAGTGAGGTTTTGGAATGGTTCCACACGCATGCGAAAGACT
Source organism: Rhysida immarginata (assembly GCA_023313115.1). Taxonomy (NCBI): domain Eukaryota; kingdom Metazoa; phylum Arthropoda; class Chilopoda; order Scolopendromorpha; family Scolopendridae; genus Rhysida; species Rhysida immarginata. The sequence continues at coordinate 1,159,938 of JAHWFO010003124.1, forward strand.
TCTTCCATAAAGGAATTCCACGCCTCGTTACACAGTGGGATAAATGCCTTAACGCATTTGGAGAGTATTTTTAAATTCCTTGCATACACTTTGGATAAAATAAATAATTTTTGTTTTCATTTTTACGGCCCTTATATTTAGTGCATTAAAGTTAAAATATAACTTTTTCGGCATAGCCTATAAAGGTAAATCTAGTTGGGGAGAACTTTTAATAAAAAAGAATAGCCAAGATTTGATCAGGTTCCCCCCCCCCCCCCCCGTTTAAAAAATTCTGGCTACGCCCCTGAGTACCGTAAAAGAAAAAAAAATCCATGTAACTTATATTTACTGCAATTTTATGGGAATCTGGAATGAATTTGAGCCATAATACACAACTCTCATTCCTTATTTCAATTAAGACTAAGTTTATAGTTATACTATCAAATTTCACAATTAAATAAAGTTGAGGAGAACACTGAAATTATAAATCTAGAGATTCGGATATTTTAAGTTCGAAAAATGGGCTGATTATAAAATTCTGAAATTAGATGCGTTTCATCCAATATTACTTTTCCTGATTTCATTAAAAAAAATAGAGGTTCACCCAAGATGGAGAAGTTTTAATACATGTATTTTAAATTGTTATATATTAGTACAAAATTTCGATAGAAGTTAATACTTAATATTTTAAATTATATTATTAAGTATTATATTATATTTTAATATTTCTTTTAAAATTTACACTCATTCACCAAAAGTCATGGCACACCCCTCCAATCGGATTCCCTGTCCGTAATGAGACAGTCCCGTTGCTTCTATTCTCAGAATGCAGGTGCACAGGACTCCTTGAAATCACACAATCATTGTAAGCAAAACTAGCTGCATGCCGAGAGCTATCCGCATTTGAACGGGGATGATTGTTGGTGCCAGACGGATGGGTGCCTCAATATTAGATGTAGCCAGCACCCTGCAATTTTCCCTCACAACCGTTTCAAGGGTCTACCGAGAGTACACCCATGTCGGACAGCGGACGGGCTGCCCACGCCTCATTGATGCCAGAGGTGTTCGCCACGTCACCCGGCTTGCAACTGCTGACCGAAGGGCGACGGCGGGCCAACTCACCATGCGGTACAACCAGGGACGTCCCATAACTGTGTCCGTTACTACAATTCGGCGAACCTTGGCAACTGCAGGCTTTGGGAGCAGGAGGCCACGACGGGTGCCACTCTTGACAGCTGCACATCGTCGGCAACGCCTAACCTGGGCCAAGCAACATCGACAGTGGACTGGCGAAGGGTTGCCTGGTTCGACGAATCACGGTTTCAGCTGTATCGGGCCGATGGTCGTGTCGGTGTCTGACGCAGGCCACACACGAGGCCATGGACTCGGTTTGTCAGATGAGGACCACCCAGGCAGGTGGAGGCTCCATACTGGTCTGGAGTTCTGGGGTGTTTTTCGTGGTATTCAGTGGGCACATTGGTGCATCTGACATCCACTCTGTGTGCTACTTCCTACGTCGATCTGCTTGGGGACCACCTGCACCCCTTCACGAACTGTTTTTACCCTGTGGGTGACATATCTTCCAGCAAGATAATGCGCCTCCACATACAGTCCGTGTAACACGGCAATGGCTGGAGCAACATGCTACCGACTTCATAACAATGATTTGGCCTCCACGTTCCCCAGATTGCAATCCCATTGAACATTTGTGGGACGTCATCGAACGATCTGTCAGGTCGTCACTCAGCACAACTGGTAAGTGCAGCATCGTTATGGAGTGCAGTGGAGGTGGCATGGCTTACAGTGCCTGTGGATGTGTTCCGGGGGCTGGTAGACTCTCTTCCACGACGGGTCGACACCGTTTTCCGGGCCTAAGGGGGCCCAACACGTTATTAGGCAGGTGTGCCATGATTTTTGGTGAGTGAGTGTAAATGATCTGTTTTCGATAGAAGCTTTAAAAGTCGTATTTTGATAAAGGATTTTATAACGTATGTTATGATAGAGAATTTATAACATCTTGTATTTTTGATGAAAAAACTTTATTGAATTTTTTAATAGCCGTTTTTGATAAATTATTTTATATATGTAAAGGAATAATTGGTTTTTTGATATAATTGGAATTGGTTGCATTTTATTCATTCTCCGAATTGTTGAAAATAATTAACAAGAAATTAATTTCCCCGAGGATGGTATGGAAAGTAGCGGAACACCGATTCATTTATTTTTTAACCCTTTTATCCATATTTCTTAAATAAAAATTGATTTCTCGAATGGAGTATTAAGAAATGGAAATGAACTCTACTTCCTTTCGTTTCTCATCATTTTCGATCGATATATTTAGTTACCTTTTTAAAATACTGTAGTTTTAAAGACCACGTGATCAATACCTGCACATCTCCAACCCCACTGGAAGAATTTGTTCCAAGCTTCATCGTAATGTAGATCTTGCCTAGATGAATATGTATACAAAGTCCACTCCTTTACATACCTTTATATCAGGGCTGGGCAAACTGCGGCCCGTGGGCCACTTCCAGTTTATTTTCGGCTAGCTATCGGATTCTATGCGACCCGCGAGATTATTTGTAAATATGCTCAAGTGCGGCCAGAAATAGAATAATTTGAAGGTATTTTTAGGGAAACTTATATTAAAAGTCTTAGAAAAGGTTAAAAATCTTTAATAAAAAAGTTTACCCACCCTTGCTTTAAATCATATGGACCGGATCGTCCTCTATAACTCTCACCCCGCATAACTTCGACCCCACTGGGCCAATCAAAACCAAACTAAACAGTGAAGTTGCCCATGGTAAGTCATATTCTAAATCTTAACCTTCTACGTCAAAAAATGTAGAAAATATTAAGAGGACAGACAGACGGACCTAGTAAAACCAACAAATAGCTCCTCCATTCTTTCGCTACACAATAAAAAAAGAGTTATTATTTATCTTTCTTTTTGAAATGCATTATTCCGTTTGATTTTGGAGTTGAATTTTTAATTTTTTAATGACAGTATTTTAGCAGTGCCATTTTTGCCTAAATCTTCTCATAGGCAAAGCCCATGTTTCTTTAAAATTTTAGCCAGTCTTAAAGCAAACTTTAATGCTCCGTAAAGTCTTTTATTTTCATGTAGCAGAATGGTGACTGCAAGAGTTCACTTTGGCAGCTGTAGATCACCATCGAATAAAGTCGAGGCCAACGAGAGACAGGGCAGGGCACTCAGAAGTCACCTGATCATCGGGGTCCGGGCAACAATTCACCCTTCATTGTCTCCATCTTTGATTTTAACAATCAGTATTTTTTCGTTTGTTGGAAACAATGCCCGGACCCCGATGGTCAGGTGACTTTTGAGTGCCCTGGCCTGTTTCTCGTTGGCCTTGGAATAAAGTGGAATGACGCAACAAGCAACATTTTATTATCAAAGGTTACCACTAGTAACGCCTTTACAAGAACTCCACCCGCATATATTTAGTGAATTCCACACGCTATATGGAAATGTACTTACTTATTTTTCAAAGCCGCTTATCCGTTAGGGTCGTGGTGCCCGCAGCTCTAACGAAGCCCAAGCACTCGCGATCTTCGCCATTAGGCGCATGTCTTCAATGGTAACGGATTACCAAGCAACTCGAACCCAGATTCTCCATGCAGTCTAGCCACTGGGTTCTAGGCCGATCCCTTGGTCTTTTACTCACCGGCTTGGAAAATAGCAACTGCCTAGGAAGACCAGTTTGCGACATCTGTTCACATGGTCATACCAACGCAATTGAGACCTCTCAATGCGGAAAAGTAGTGGCTCAACACCTAAAGACTTCCTTGCTGTACTGCTGTGCATTCTCATCTAGTAGGGTAACACTTGCTACACTTCTCAGAATCTCATTTCGGCTGCGTGCACTCGCGTTCGCACTCTTTTGGTTATTATTCATAACTAGAGATGAAAATGGAGACAAAGATAGATTTGAAAACAGAAAGCTTTGTTTTTGTCTCCCAGATCACGTTTCGTTACCACGGATCGTCATAAAAATGTATATTGACAAATATATGTAGAGCTTAAACCCGACTGAAAAGGACCGACTTAACTCCACAACCTTTCTAAATATTTATTGAGACTACTTAACCAATAACTAAAACTTAAAAAAGACGAAGGCGAGTGCTCTTCTATCTAATGATTAAGTTCGAAATCCTCAAAATATCACTTTTTCACTCAGTGATTCCTTTGACTCTGTACAAAAAAGAGAAATACACGATAGTTTTACACTAATGATTGTAATATACGAGGTGCTACCCAAAATTTCCCGAACTGTACTTCTATAAAATATGGAACTTACTCGATCTTTTAAATTCCACCGTCCCCTTCAAAATAGTCTCCTTGAGCATGTATACTTCTGGAAGCACTCCTGGAAGTCCTCAAGTTGGAGCATGTTTAACACCTGCTGCGATTCCGCTTGGATCACTTCAATGGAGTCAAATCGCCGCCCTTTTAACCGCAATTTCAATTTTCGGAAGAGGTAGAAATCGCAGGGTGCCAAGGGACAGCGCTCATGTTGTTTTTGTTGAGGAACCCCTTCAAAGTTAGCGATGTGTGCGCCGGAGCATTGTCGTGCGCCGGAGCCAGTCTTTCTTCTTCCACGTCTCTGGCCTTTTGCGCCTCAGATTTTCCCTCAATCGTTTCAAAACTTCCCGTACGACAGCCCAAGGCGTTCACAAACACCGTGGATGATCTGCCTTCGGTCCTCTCGGATCAATAACGCACTTTCGTGATCATTTCCAGAGTTGTGCTTGTTGATGGTCGACCAGAATGCTTGTTTGGGTTTAGCCTAAAGCTTGTTCACCAAAAGCCTCCTTCAACAGTCTGTAGATTTCAGTCGCAGTTTTCTTCAGTTTTAATATCAAGAATCGCAACACAACCAATACAAAGAGCGACAAAAATAGCTCAAACTCAAAATCACGTGGACATAGGATGACACGGCTTGGCACAATTGCAGCTGAGACGTACCCCTAACACTATTTATGGCAAAACTTCGTCCCTCTTACGGCTCGGTCAGAATAAAACAATTTCGGGAAATTTTGGATAGCACCTCATAGATCAATTACGAAATTATTAAATAGAAACTTGGGGTAATGCTCAAAGAATAAGGTAATGATATTATCAGAAAAAAATGGAAGGAAAAATTCCACGACGTGGATTCGAACTAGGAACCACGTGTATCACGCTAGCCTAACCTAACCTAATCCAGTTCCTAGTGCCATTCAATAAAAAGTTATAAAATAAAAAAATGTTGTCATTCTTTTTCGGAAACCTTGTAGATTTTATTCCTAATATTTTCTCTGAGCAAAATTTAAACGTATGTTGTGGTGTCCGGAACTGGTTGCCTCTTTGTAGGTTGGCTCTTGTTACTTCCGTTCGACCTATTTCATCACAGGAATTCTTTCCATGCGATGAAGCGAAAAGATTCCACTCAACAAATAAGCCAAAATCATCTTTGTGCTGACCGACATTGATTAAATTCTTTTATATTGTCTACTGACACCGTCACTGAAATATATCACCTTCTCGACTTTTCACTTCATTCATGACATGCTCTTGAAAAGTAAGTACTATAGTTTTTTCATGCTCTTTTAATACAAAAACAACAAAATTAATCCTCCATTTTAAAATACAAAAAAAAAAAAAAAATGGATGTACTGCCTTGCTCAAAACTCATTCTCTAGCCTAATCTAAATTTTTCAAATGCTCATTACTCTAAATTATTTATTAGGAGCTTTGGCAAAATAGTTACTTAAAAGAAAGCAAGCTTGGTCTGTACGTTTATCCGGCCGTCCGCCGTTTGTACGATAACTTGAAAACGGATTAACTTTTTCAAATTTTGTTTTCAGAAATATGGCCATCAAAGTCTTAGCTAACTGTATCAACTTTTCAGGATTTTTCGTGGACCACTTCAAGTTGAATTAAAGTGCTAAAACAGTGACCGTAAAGAATACCAAGGTAATGGCATGTCATATAACAATCGATTCGTCAAAAGTGAATACACTGTTAGGCGTGGATTCCACATGCGTAAAAACAAGGGCAGAAACCACAAGCCAGAAAATGTTCTGATGTCAGTTCCTGCTTTCGTCTCTTTCGAGGTATCATGCACTGAAAATGACGGATAAAGGGCTTTTCCCCCTCTTTGAAAGGCTCTACTAAAAAAAATGGTAAGAGTCTCTTTCCCCTCATAAAAAATTAATGGTACCAAAAATGTTCTCTTTCTTCATTTGTTGTAATTTGTTTGATCGAGTTCCTCACTACTTAGAGGAAATATATTAAGGACATAAAAATTAGGCCATATTATGGTGAACATTATGATTTTTGATTAATCTGATATCTATAAAAGTTAATAGAGCTAGAAAATTTTCCGCGAAGTCAACGATAGATTTCAAAAGACCACCAAAACATCCTATCGTCACAAAAAAATTTATAAATCGCAATTTATAACTCACGTAGTCATAGAAACCCTTGGTAAAAAATAATAAAAATTAAAAATATCGAGCAGCATTGCCTGGTTACTTTCATATGGATTGATCCTAAGTATACAGGTGCAACAACTTTCTAAGCTCAATTATGGATTAAAACGAAATACGAACGATTATCAGATTCTTTCACTTGGAGAAAACCACAGCGGAAACCGAATCTAGGATGGACGCTGTTCCTAGGGAGTCATCTTCATTTTCCGTCGTAAGATTATGGAATTTAGTCATGGATGTACATTAATGATAAACTACGTCCAAGACATCCAAAAACGCTACCCAACCGGAAATTGTGAATAAGATCCGTGACATGGTTTTGGCGATATGAAATTTCTGCAAGATGACTTTCGTATTTGCTCAATCCAAAGCAAAGAAACGAATTCGAGCCTGAACTTCAACGATGGTATGGAAATGTTTAAGACAATTTTCAACGAATTTCAAGTGACGATTTCAGGAAGTACTTTTCAAAAAGGTATATGTACACCTTAAACAATTTTTGGCAAAATGTAAAAAATCTCAACGGAAATGTTATGATTACATAACATATTATTATGGTTATACCAAATTGTAAAAAAGATAACAAAACAAATTTACATTGGAATTACTTAGAATTATTTTAACTTGAAATATGGACATGTACCCCTTTTCTTGGAAAATGGTGGACTTATATCCCTTTTTGCTCAAACTAAAAGATAACAGCAATTACAAAAACATGTAAGATGGCCCTAAGTCGTGTCTTTATACGAGGTTTAATAGGTTTTAAAGAAAAACGTAGATAACGTAGACGCATTAGAAAATTGTAATTTCTCTTTTGTGGTTCAGAAAGAGCGTTTAGAGACCGAATATTGTTCGGAAAGAGAAAATAAATTTATTCAAAACAGGATGAATAATGTAAAACAAACTTCAAAATCCACTTCATACGATATAGTACAGTACAGAACAGAGTTATAGAGGACCAGAAAAGGTGGAAACCCCCTTTCGCCACCATCGAGTGTGTTCAATCTGGTGGCCCTACATCGCAGGAGGCTGGAACACAGATCAAGATCATTTCGTAACCAGTCCTGTTGACACGTTTCCGGTCGTCTCTTTCCGAGGGCATGTTTAATTAGGCCAAAGCTCTAAATAGGCGATGCATCCGGCGACTTGATGGGTATGTCGCTGAATGGAATGGAGCGGATTCCGGTATCTTCTTGCATGCGTTCCAGGAACAGACAAGTTGACGCGGCGGTGATGTCACGGGTAAATATGGGGGTTAGAACATTAGTCTGATAGCACATGGCGTTGACTTTGGCCGTTGACTCAACTCTTGTTTAAAGTTAACTTGCCGTTGTAGCTGTATCCTGCCAGGATCATGAAATCTTTTGAAAATGTTTCCTTGCTTTCACGGTATCATTTTCTGAAGTCCTTAGAACCCCTTGGGCGGTAAAAAATGGCTCGGCTCTTGTTACAGTCTTTTAAATAAACATACGCTTCATCTAGTGTGACCACGTATTTCTACTTTTCATCGTTCATACAGTTTACGGCAGTTGGTCCGTCGCCTTTGAACATGGCGCGGCAACAACTTATGGACGTGGCTCTTTTGTAGCTTCTCCCAGTTGTTAATCACGGTTGATAATTGTGTTTACGTGTGCACAGAAATTCCTATCTTTTGTGCAATGGCCCGTTGTGATGGGGGATTACATCCGATTACGAGAGCCTGAACTTTTCGGACGTCAGGAGTACGGCTAGTGGATAGTCTCGAATTGGCCTGCTTTTTACCCTTAGGAATGGCGGGCCAATAGTGGAGAGCCTCTTCTGGTTTTGCCAATGTTATTTACTACGTTTGATTCCCTTTCTTGGAAACTATGACGCCTCGCTTCTTGCATACTTTCATAATTTCATGATAGTGAATGTCATGATGGATCTCAACATAAGCGATAACAGATTTTAATTAGTCTTTATATAAAATATACAAAACCCACCAGAATCACTACAGTTAAAAAATTCCACCAGAAACATTTTGCGATTCCCCCAGATTTTTCCACCAGGCACCAGATCAAACTTTTACCCACCAGGTGATCCGAACCCCCCCCCCCCCGACCTGCTGGAAAATCCTGAGCAATGCCAATTATGATTTTTTTAAATGTTATCAAGCTTCTTGTATGGAGCTCCTTGAGGCATTCAACATATGGGGATACTGGTTAAGGGGCCAGGGGAACTGATTTGCTAGAAATTTAGTACCAAAAATAAAATTTATATTATAATAATGCCTTTTTTTTTACAACGCTTATATAACTTTCGCCATTTGGGTCATGTTTGGTGGATGAAATCTTGTGATCAATATTTCAACCCCTTCCTTTCAACCCCTTATTTATTAAGTCCGATCTTGCTGAAATTTTGTACACATACGTATAGTCGGTGACAATGCATGAATCTAAAAAAAAAAAAAAAAAAAAAAAAAATTAAAAAAATTAAAATGGGGGGGGGGGGGGGGAATTAATATTAAATAGAATTGGCTTATGTTTGTTTGTTTGCTCAAGAGATGGCGCTATTTGTACCTAATTTTGACATAAGCGTTGTTTTTTGAAAAAAAAATTTTCTTCACTTATCTTCTAATCTACAATCATTTTTTCTGAAATTATCACTAGTAATACTTCTTTGGGGAGATTTGCACGGATACCGAAGATCATCTTCCTATTATTCAGATGATATTAGATATAAATAAAAATAAATAAATAAATAAATAAATAAATAAATAAATAAAATAACATATTAGTCAGTTGATAAAAGTTCATCTGAATAAAATCCTTATAAAATGTTTCTTTATGGTAGGATATGTCGACACTAATGACACCATCAGATGCAATTGAATTTAAGTTTTATTTTAATAATTTTCATAATTTAAATTTAATTTTTATATTTAAATAAACATCATTTTTTCTATATAAATACGTAACAGTCTAGGATTACAGAGATTACAAAAATATTAAATATTCATTACTTAAAAGAAACTATAATAATAAATATATTTAGACAAAATGTCAACTATATAATTTATTTTATATTGCACATTGTAACCGACAAATTCAAATTTAAGTTTCATTAGAACTTTAAACACATTTTCACATAGAACCAATTTATAGAATAACACAAGGAAACAAATAACGAGCTTAAAAATTATTATATATTGAATGTAATGATTTATGAAAGTGAGAAGAGAATAAACGGCTATTAATTTAAATATTTTTAATAAGTATTTACTATAAATTAACAACGATTAATTAAGACAGGCTTAATCTGAGTATGCAGACTAATACAACAAAGTTTGATTTCTTAGTCATTGAATGAAGGGTGAAAGAAAATAATCTGATGATGATGATGATGATGATTAATTATGTTAAAGAGGATAATGAAGAAAATGAAATAATAAACGAGAACGTGATTGATTTATGGGACAGATAATAAACTTTCTCTTCACAAAACGTATTAATTCAAAATTAACGAGATATGGATACCATATCACCGATTGTTTTTTGGTTTTTAATTTCTGTATTAAAAATATGGAGCAATTATTATTTAATACTCTCTTTTTAAAAATATAGAAACTTTCATATTCTTAATTTATTTCAATCAAGAGCACTTTCTTAACCACAGTTTATTTTTTTGTCATATTTTTTTTAATTCCTTAATATTTAGGGAGTAACTCTTCCGTTTGTTCCTATGTCTTTGACAACATATCGCTCGGAGTTGGAGACGGAGAGGGATCGGCCAATGCTGATCGATGTTGTCCGGGTCTGGTTGATGGAGGGCTGACGCATTGGACGCCCCGACCGACACAGGCAAATCACATTCAGGAAACTGTCTCTGAAATTCCGTGACATGAACCCGTAGACTATAGGATTGATACAGCTGTTCAGGTACGCAAGTAGGTTGAATACGGTCCTCATGGGTTTAAGGTAGCCATAGTTTAGAGGGTCGAGAACGCCGAAAGCGGTGAGAACGTTGTTGAGGAGCAGCGGTGTCCAGCACAATACGAAGAGCACGACCACAGCCACAAGCATCTTAATCACCTAGTTGAATATTACAAATAAGAAAAGAAAATAATTCCATTTTCCAAGATTCATAAATAATCAAATATTCTTTTAAATAATAATAATAATAATAATAATAATAATAATAATAATAATAATAATAATGGCAAAATGATAGTAAACTACTGAGAGAAAATATTTATATTGTTTTACTATCAAACAATTATAACACGTATATACCATTCAAGCTGAGTTTAAAAAAAATAGGTAAAGCATTATAAGTAAGGACAGAAGAGGGATGACCGCTAGTAGCATGAAGCAGAGGAAAGGAGTTTGTTTACATGCCTAAGATGCTCACTTTAAAAAAACACGATAAAATTCATTTCATGACCGGTCTCTAATAAAGAACACAACCGTACTTGAACTTTCAGCATCATTAAAAAATGATAATGAATAAGATTTTGAAAGCAATGAGAACGGTGAGGAGATTTGAGTTCTACGAGGTGAATGTCGTCTTATTTTGGTCTCCAGGATGGTGAAGGATAAGAATCAGCCTAGTATGTTTTTGGTTATTATATAAAATAAGCAATGAAGGTTTGTTATCTCTAAAAACTGTTGCTTTTAAAAATGTTTCGTGCATGTTTATTTTTTTATGATCTGCAAAACACAACAGATTCATGGAAATGAATTTAAAGGCGCGCACTTTTTGTATTTACCAATTTGGTAAAGGAATCCAACCCTATTTGATGACAATCAACAGAATTATTGTAAGGTGCGCGTTGAAGAAATATAAAGCCACTTAACTTTTTCGTGATTTCCATGCGATATGTAATCAAACAATAAAGCAAATAAACATATGACTACCATGGACTGTTTATTACACATTCCTGCAGTATAACAATGGTTATTTGAAAAATAAAATAAATAAAGCCAAAAAAAAAAAAATGTGTTTTTATGATACTTTGCTCACCTTAATGTTTGTGAAAAGTAATCATTATTAGGAATTAAATCTGCTCACTTTTGCTGATCTGATCAACTGTACATGATGGGGAGGGATAAGATAAACCTTTAATTTTGAGAAGGATGAGATAACGACCTTAATGGCCTCTGGAAAATCAGCATGAGCTATAGCTAAGGCTCTACAACGCTATAGTTTTGAACAATTAAATTAATCTTGGACCCCAGTACGATACCAAAACATCAAGTGGGAAACCTCCAAAATTAACTCCTCGTCAGAAACGGGAGGTAAGCAGCAATAAAACAACATTAGGGCAACTAGTCAAGCGTCCTGATGTTAATGTCCACAAGTCGACCAACTCCAGGATTGTTCGAGTCACAGTGCACCTACGCTACACCTATCCATTGTGGAAATAAAGACTCAAATTTTCCCGTGGAACCATGCAATGGAAGGATAATCGGCAAACAGTGGTCTGAAGCGATGGAAAAACAATTAAATTTGGATAGTCCCGATGGATGGCAGTTTTACGGACATGACTTACGGCGAGATGAGGAAATCTGTTCCAAACGCCAACAAAACAGTGGAGGTGTTATCGTTTGAACAACGTTTGGATGAAACGGGAAAACTTATATTTGCATTTGCAAGTGGTCAAATGAATGCTGAAAAGTATCAGGCTTTGTTGGACGCACATCTTTTGCCATTCAGAGAAGATATTGCAATGCTCGCACTACATTTCAGTATTTGTGGATAAAGGTGTTCGAGTAAAGGGCTGGCCTCCTTATTTTCCGGATTTGAATCCAATGGAGAATCTGTGGGGGGTTGGTCCCCCGTGAAGGTTGGGGGGGGGGGGCGGCCAGTAAGATACAAGCAATTATAACCAGCTGGGGAAAGATTGAAATTATGTCATGAGAAAGTTTATACAATCAATGCCTAATCGAATTTTCAAAATTATTTCAAAATCTGCTCGTTTTATAGGCTACTCGAAAATGTGGCTTTATATTTTTTGCAACAGGCAAAATCATAAAACGTGAGTTACATATTTTATTTTTCAAATAATCATTGTTATATTGCAAAAATACAGGGTGGACGAAAAGGTACTCCACTATTTAAAAATTATTTATTGCAAAAAGTTATGAACTTACAATCATAAAATTAACATCACCGCTTAGGGTGACTCAAAAAGTTTTTTTTCCACTTAGTCAAGTTCGATGTGGGCGCCCCTGGTGACGCGCAGGATGTCCAATAGGTATTTTAGCTCCGCCCATGTGCGCCCGAACATTCCTGCATCCACTGTTACAATGACAGCGCGAATTCTCTCAGGCAGTTCTTCCAGATCGCGTACAGGAGTTGAATACACTCTGTCTTTTATGTAACCTCATAAGAAAAAGTCAAGGGGCGTCACATCAGGGGAGCGTGGGGGCCATAAGATTGGACCATCACACCCAACCCAACGGCCGGGGAAAACTTTGTCTAGAAGCTGACGCACAAACAATGCCCAATGCGGTGGTGCGCCATCCTGTTGAAAAATCACGCCATTTTCGTTCCGTCACCGATGCCAGCTTCCCCGGATGGTGGTGGCAAGAAAAGGCAAACTGAAAAAAAACTTTTTGAGTCGCCCTATGCGGGGAAGTTGTTTTCGTGAATGTAAATTCACAAGTTTTTGCAATAAATTTTTAAACAGGGGAGTACCTTTTCGTCCACCCTGTATATAAAAAACAACCCATGGTAGTCATAGAGAAGAAATAAGATTTCTTATTTCTTATTTCTTCTCTATGATGGTAGTCATCTGTTCATTTGTTTTATTGTTCGATTTCATATTGCATGTAAATCATGAAAAAACTATGTGGCTTCATATTTATGCAAAGCACCTTATTTCCCATGGTTGTCTCTAATATACTTGATTGTTTCCCTTTCTTCGGGGAGTATTATTTTTTATTGATCGGCTTGAGGATTCTGATTTTGATTTTCGCACCTCAATTCTAGGACATTGGAATTTTCATGTTTGTGGTCATTTTTGTGCTCTTGCAAACATTGAATAGAAGTGTGATTTAAATTATTGACTGACTGTTCCAACTCAACTTATAAAAAGTGTCTCAAAAAGACAGAAAATTTCCCATGTTTTGAGACAGTCTTTATAACATTAATCCCCTTGGCAGGATTCGAATCGCAACTTGACAGACTGAAACTGAATAGCTTATATGCACCAAAGAAGGTTCCATTCTAGAATTAATGCAGGCAGCGTATTCGTAGAAAATACGGACCGACTCAAGAAGGATTAACGGACAATGTAAAAATAAATAATTTTAATTTTAATTTGGAGAATCGTAGCTTAACGGGAGTGAAAGAAAATGTTTCAACGACAATCTAATCAAAACGTCTCGTAGCACATTCAGGATTTATCCCTAGCATTAGTCGATCAAATCGATCTAAAGCTAGACTAATGGATGGTATGGAAGATCTTTAGCGACCATAACTCATGTAAACAGATCTTCCTAAGTTAGAGGGTGTGATCACAGAGGTTCTTCTCGACTAGTGTGAGTTAAATGAGAGAAAATTCCAAAGTAGCGTTCGCAATCGTTTAATATTGTCCTTGTCATAAATGTGAACTGACTCTTAGAGAATATTTACATAGATCTTTTAATGTCATTATTTTAAAATTCAGGAATATCACAAGCTGATTCACCTGAATTAATGAAAATAAATGGTTTAGGAAACAGAAGCAAAAAATGTAACAAAGCTAAACGAAAAATTACCTCCTGTCTACAAGTGTCAAAAAAAGAGGATTTAATGTCTAAAAGTACATTTATGTAATAACTCTAGAGAACTAACAACGTTCGTCAATTCGACAAATATCAGACAAAATTATTGTTCCAAATCTTCATTGAACCATTTGTATTCTGGTGAATCATGGTTACAAGGTAACCGAAATGTACACATAGTAAATAAAAAATAGTTGTGAACAAGAAGTCTGTTTTTTATCAATTCAAAACAATGTTACAATTTTTAATCATTAGGCCCAATTAGCTTAAGTTCATGTGCTAGCTTATTTGCTGCAGGATTTTTTTACTGGAAGTTTCCGTTCAGGAAATAAGTGTTTTAGCTTTTGAGTTACAGTACCACACCACTGTTAGTCGTTTCGACGAATGGCTAGCTATTGTGTTAGTCTTTGCTATTACATGTAATTGAATATGGTCGAACCTTCCTATAACGAAGTCATTGGTTCTGCCAAAAAAACTCATTATACGGAAAGTTCATTATACTCATGACTTATAAGTTGGGACCAATGCAAAAATTCATTATAGGGATGAAGTCGTTATTTGGATGTGCTCGTTAGAGAAAAATTCGACTGCATTTGACTTTTCTTTCAGGTTTTTATTGCCTGACGATGTATTTGTACACATTCTACAAGAAAATAGTGCCTACATTGCCTAAAAACCTAAGAGATAAAATCATAGGTATCCTAGGTCTCAATGGGTGATATACATATGTAAAAATAACGTCAGTTTTAAATACATTTCTAATGTTGTATTTGTAGTTTTATTAAGGGGTCCTTTATGTATTATTTATAACTAAAACTATCAACTAAACTGCTTTTGTTAGGAAAAAATTTGGAAAAAAAAAATTGCTCGTCGAAATGACGAATCATTAGCTTTTCAAGCAAGACTACTGAGGAACGTTACCTATGCAGGGTTAAATTTTCCTTTTTCGATACTTGTGGAGAAGAGGTAATTTTTCTTTTAGCAATGATTTATCATACAATTAATAGTATGATAAATGCTTAATTACAGTTCATGTCCTTGTTATTGTTATTATTAATTTCTTTGGAAAATTCTTATAGTTTTATTTAGTTATTTGAACCGAAAATTACATTTTTAAACAGAAAATAAGCGAATTCTTCACAATGAAATTCTAGTCACTGCCCATAGTTATTGATCAAAATAGTACGCCAATGCGTACAGGCACCGAATTCCTAGTCAATGGTCAACATAATCTTTGACAAAAAAAAAAATAAAATCTACGCACCCGAAAAGATGGAGGGATCCTAACGAAAAGTCACATGTTACGCACCTTTCGACAAGTTATGAAAATATCACAGACGTGATTGCATACAGCATGGAAGGGCAGGGCCCAGCTGTGAGTAAATCCCATAGGATACATTAGGGTGTATGTCATATGCCAACAGGATAGAGGTATGGTCTGGGATGCCATTTCGTTTGCTAGCTAGGCTCTTGAAGGTTGAAGACATTCTACGACCCGATGCGCTGCTATTCTTTTCGCGCTACCCGGGACCGATCACATACGCCTCTCTGTGCCATAAGCTACTTAGCAGTAAGATCGATATCTCTCTCCAAATGAATACATTTGATGGTGCATCGCCTCCAGAGTATAAACGAATTAGCCTGTCAATCAGAGGTCATCGGCAAGTGACGATTAAACTATTACCGGATCATAAAATGTTAACTACAATTGCAACCCCGTACTCTTAGATGTATGCAATACCAAGTATCATTTACTGCAAAATCTTGTTCATTTAAAAAATAAAGGATCTTATCTCTACAGCAAGCAATACACACGAAATTCATGCAAAAGCCTTAACAGTTGCAATTAAAGTAAACAATACGCATATTTGGTATATTCTTAACGAAACATTTACACGGTTAAACATACATAACATTATAGTATTAGAAAGTATTTTCACTTAACTTTTTTATTATCTCTAACCTGTTTGACAGTCACATTCTCGTCATTGCATCGGCTGGATACGTTTCGTTTTATTTTCTGGCAAGAATTGTGGTCGTTGGAGAGCGACTTCATAGGATACATTTCTTTGGTCGTATTATTTTTACCGTTACGACTGAAATCAAAACAAAAGCATTATTTCCAGACTGTTTGTTTTGTGCTAAGGCTATTTTTATATCTTTGTTTGTGTGTATGCGTGGTAAGGAGGTGGGAAGGCTCACATTTCGCCGCCGGTTCCTGTCATCGTCGCTCGGTGTTTCATCACCGTCCACACTTCGACGCAGATGTTGGTGTAGGCGTAGCCCATGACGAGCGTTGGCAGAACCAGCAGCAGAATCAACATGTAGACCTCGAAAACTTGCCAAGCGACTTCGTTTTCCCAGTCAGGAACACACCACCAATGATTGCCGCTCATTCCAACAGGCAACATAATCTAGATAGCAATAAATAAATAAATAAATAAATAAATAAATAAATAAATAAATAAATTGTATATTGAATTATATATAAACATTATGAGTATTCATTATTGTGTAATGGATCTTTTCTTAATGTTGTATTATTCACCCCTTTTTGTTTTGTGCTTATGTAGTATTTCAGTATTTAAGTTATTGTCATATAAGACTTTGATCATATGTATTATGTTGTTAAAATTGACTAGGCGATTTTAATATATTATTAAGAAAATAGCTAATTTATTCAATTCAAATACATATTTTTTAAAAAAATAGTTCATTATTAAAGATTATTTCATTTTAAACAGGAGGAATCTGTCATTAAAGGGTTACAACACTGAACTGAATTAGGCAGTATTAAAAAAATTAATAAATGAGTAAATGTAGACAGTGGACACAATTTATAAGATCAAAAACGACGTTTATTAAAAATACCTAATATTGTCTTGAACTCTGCCTGAAATGAGTGGCAGCTATAAGAAAATTTCTTAAGCTAAAAACTGAGTTGCTCTTTTTATTAGTGTATGTTAATTTCTATTTAATAAGCAAAACCTTCGCTTCATTTATAAGCAATCTACATTTATATGGATACTATAAACGGTTTTCCAAGATTTTATAAGACCCTATACTTTTAAATTAAGCTCCTCATTATGGAGAATAATGGTAGAATCGTTCTTGAGCACAATTTGCACCATACGCTCGTTAATGAAAACAACAACAACAAAAAAATTCTCAGAAGCAAAACAGGGCTAGGCACAAGTCCAAGACGTAAATATCTTCCAGTATTTTATAGCAACTAATAAAAATCACCCATTTTATTTTTATATATTAGTTTACTTCAATTGAGTGCGTTCGAATTACATCTAAAACAAACGCATTCAGAAGAAATTTCTTTAGTCAAAAGATCGGCGTATTATCATTAAAATGTAATTTTTAATATTCGTTAAAATAAAGAGGCGAAGGTGTCAATTTATTATTACAATTCGGATAAAAACTGCTAATTTATTTTTCTTAGCTTTGATTAAAAAAAAAAGCATGCCGTATCTGTTCAAAACGTCAACGTTATTCACAGTTCTTTCACTCTTTCCAAATTCTAAATTAGCAAAATAACTAAAACAAACTATTCAATACTAAGAGCGGAAAGAGAAGAAAATAAAGTTCTTTCTTTATTATTATAACTATTAAAACATGTTAATTTCATTCAGTACAGTAACAACAAGGATCTCGTCATAATCCTCCTGTAGCATTTAGAAATTAGACTTGGGGCTAAATCATCCCAATTAAATGATCAAACACCTCTTCCTTACACACAGTTCTTGCTTCTTCCAAGATAGTTCGTTTTTTACGGATGGCACCCAACTGTAAAATTTTATTAAATAAAAAGACTCGTCTGGGATCTCCTTACTAGACATGTCATTGTTGGCTAATCACCTGCATGTTCAGACTAATTACTGTTGGCTAATCATTCTTGGTAAAATTTCTAAGATTTTCAAAGTCAACAAAGCATTGATTAAAACTGAAATGATGCTTTGATTTTCTTTTATTTAAAAAAATATTCAGACCTATAAAAATTCAAATGAAAAGTTACAAGGAAAAAATCTGGTTAGTTTTAAAGTTAATGCAAGTGCCTGGATGCAAATATTATAACGTCAAAATTAAAATAAAATAGGAAATAATTAGCGTTAGCATATCTACAAGGTGATTCAGAATTCATTGTACAAACTTTTAGGAGATTGTATGGGTGATTCTAAACAAAAACGTTCATATGAACGTGGGTCAGAAATTGAACGATAACTGAGATATGAACAGAAATAAAAATGCCACCACCAAGATCAACAAGTTAATAATTCAAGTTCTGTAACATCTAGAATGATGAATTTTTTGGTAAAATAACAGAATAAAACTGTGCGTAACGTAAAAATTTGATCGATATTCCAGCGAGTATTTCAGAGTTACGCATTCAACATCGTAACCCGCGCTCACATGCGAGTACTAACCAGCACGTTTTACGATTTGGACTGCTTAACTCTGAAACTATTCGTTGGAACTCGATGTATACACATTTTTATGTACCCTGTTGTTTTACCAAAATTCATCATTCTAGATGTTACAGAACTTCGAGTTACTAACTTGTTGATCTTGGTGGCGGCATTTTAATTTCCGTTCATATCTCAGTTATCGTTCAAATTCGGACCCACGTTCATATGAACGTTTTTGCTTAGAATCACCCATACTACCTCCCCTAGAAATTTGTACAATGAATTCTGAATCACTCTGTATAATACAATGGCATTTAATTTGCGATTACTGAGACATAGTTGCACGATTTAAATAATACCCTTATCAATACTTAAGTTTTATGTATACCCTACTTTGATTCACGACCGTAAAAAATATATATTCTAGATTTCAATCTATTGGTGGATAAATTTCAATTTCGAATAGTATGCGCACCCAGAATTTTCCGAAGCTGAGGAGGATTTTAAAGTGATTATAGGTTTTTTTGATTAATTTTTATTTGCTAACGGATAATAGAATAGAAGCCTCTCCTAGCAACGCTTTTGGAAGATTTCATTGGGGGAAAAAAAAAAACCCAAATCAAAATTTACAATGCATAATTTCGTTTTTCAAGATCATTATCATAAATGAGCATGGAAAGATTTCTACTGCAACTGAATTTCTTATAAAGCTTAGAAACTTTTCAATTTTACAGAAGATAGAAAAATTTCAAATGAGGGAGCATTTTCGAACTTCCAATTTGTTTTGTTCTTTTCCTCTTTAAAAGAGGACGATTTGCCTGCAGCACACGACAGGCTATTTATTCCCCGACTCCTCATCTGCTACCAGTGGCGAGGAAATTACAGCGAAGGAAGAGCGTTTCATCTGAGCCCTTTAAAGCCTTCCAACATGTGATCGATTTCGGATGTTGAGATTCAGATGTTATAGCTGATTATACGCGTACTCTTTTGTTTAAGGGATCATGCTAAATTGAGGCGGCCCTGGACAACGTGGACTTCCACACATATCAAATTTAAATTTATTTATCTCATTTATTATATATACAGCTGTTTAATTAAAAGTGTCCCACAAAATATATTTCTTCCTTGAATTTATTTTTCCTTTATTTTTTTTTATTTTTATTTTATTTTGGAAGATGCGAAACTAACTTCTGAAATAATTTATATACTAGGGTTTTTTTTACTTGAAGATATTTTAAATAACAAATTTGAAATTTGGTGAAATAATTTTATTCAAAATAGGCTTTTAAATTGTTTCTTACATATATTTCTTTACATAGGACAAGCTTTCAATTCGAAAACCAATAGATATTCCGTTTATTGACAGATAGCATTAAAGCCTTTATTATATGACATCTTGAATAATGTTTATTTATAAAAAAAAAAAAAAAAAAAAAAAAAAAAAAAAGAGATTGAGAGAGATGTCTTCAATTTTTTCTTCATAAGAGAAAAAATTACAAGAAATATCAAATATATTTTGTGTTCAAACTAAACAGTTTCTTTCTTTTTTCCGCCTACGAGTAGAAATTATTAGTTGTAATGAAACAATAAGCGTATTTTAACTCAGAAGATATTAAAGAATTTATTCCAGATGGTTAGTGTCTTCACTTTGACTCCGAAATAATTCTTATATATTCGAAGTATATTTCTTGGTAAAAACTCCTTTACAATGTTTAGTTAAAAATAAGAAAGATTTTCCTTTATAAATAATGAATTAGCACAAAATATGATCATCTGAAAAACAGATTATGCATATTTATTTGCAAATATGCAAAGTTTTTCAATTTTACGTTTCCCACGAAGGCGCACTGTATTTAATGCGAGTTTCTGATAATGTGAACAGTTGCATCCTCCTTAATAAGAATGTGCTGAATTTGAATGAAGTTTCTCGTGCATATTGGAGCACATTACACTTAGCCTCTTCATGGTCCTAACACGTACAGATTAGTTCCCTTTGTAAAATGGTTTTTGAAAATTAAACAAAGTGAAACTTATGGTAAATAGAATAATTTAGGGTAAAGTAAAAATTAATTACCTAAGTTCCCCATAAATATCTTCGTGTGCTAGATATAAAATCAAAACTTTTGAGAACACAATATTCGCTGAAAGTTTAACTACGTAATTGATAAAGGTTTTGAAAATTCAGAAATTTTAATTGAAAATGTTTAAAAAGCATTCCCTACTTTAAGATGGCATTAAAAATAACCAGTGTGAAAATATTTTGAAAGCAAACGAGGTAATCTCAAACTTTAAGCACACCTTTTCACTTTAATTTCATAAAATTATAAAATAAATACATTATAATTTTATTTTAATTATTTTTTGCTAATAATTTTATAAAATAATTTTGGCTCGGGAGACGGGGCCTATACAAAATATTGGCATGTTTCATAAAGAAGCCGTAACAGACGAATATATTTTAATCAGGAAAATATTTCCCTCACCAGCAATACAATACGCTTTGCTGTGATTTCAGTGCAAAAATGAAATTGGTGGTACAGGCAAGCGTTGCTGGCATCACAAGGATAAAAAATGAACGAACACAAATCATGAATGAGGTGCGTAACTTTCAGAACCAACAATGCAACATATATTTTCGAACAATTTTCACTCCGTTTTTGAAGCGTAGAGTTTCAAATAAACCTTTCAATCTTTTATTTTGTAGTCAAATAAATCTTTAAATTCGGTTCAATAACACTGACCATTTAGATTGGAAATATTCACAATGGTCTAAGAAATCGATGACCGCTTATTGACTGTATCCTGATTAGTGAACTGTCTGTCTCTGAAGAAATGGTCCAAATGGCGAAACGTGTGAAGAAAGTATCGTGTGTGAATCCGCAATAACCCAAAAAAGCTTTAAGTACAAAATTTGCTTCGATAAAGAAGTATTGCTGCGTGGCCGGCACACTCAACAATGATCGTCAACAGCTCTAGCAAAAGTCTAATCGTATTTTTGTATCACAGCGGCCGCTCAGTACTTGAAATTTTTTTCGCCAGTGGTTTAGCCAATAGCGATTTTCTTTAAGCCAGAATCTCATATTTTTAGCCAAATTTAAACCAAGCGTGCATTCTTATAAGTAGCTTTTTGTTAAAGTTCCTAATAAACGACATATCCTTTTAATCACATGATAATCTCATTTTCGAGGCTGAAAATAAAAACTTTCCATATAAATAAAATTAGCCATGTATGTTCGCCAAATGTGATTATTTATTCGTCAGATTAGTTGAACTGTTGCCACTGGCGATTTGGCGAGCGGACTGCGCGGACACTGGTATCATGATCTGCAAATTAGGGTGCTAGTTGAGCTATCCCATCCCTACAGGGGGCGAACCTTCTCATCGTCGCCTAAAGTCAAAAGTTTGTTACCCCCTTCCTATCGTGGATACCAATGTAGTTACGCAAATTCCAATATAGGGAATGAATAGAACTTGAGGGTGCTCTATCTGATGGAGCACCTTTCATCATCTCAAATATGCAAATTAGGACACTTCCAAATTCTATCTCGAAAACCGCAAGAGATACACAAAAAATTCCAATTGCACATTTGTTCAACACCAAATTCCAAACAAAACAAAAAAAAGTTCACCAAAATCTGATGAGCGGATCACCACAATCCTCATTGCAAGCTCTGCAACAGGACAATTGGCTCTTCTACTGTTTGTTGCTTAACCAAGTCTTTCCATCAATCCAGATAGTGTTCAATGTGATGTCCACTTGCAACAGCATAATCCCGCACAACATTTCAACGATGCCTGGTTGTTGCATGATAATTTTGCCTCGCCTCACCAAAGCAGAAGACCATGTTGATCATTTCCTGGTTAGTGTACTGTGCCATCTTGCTTTGGTACCTCTACTAGTTATAACATATTTAAGTCTTTCCATGGGAAAATGGTTTAAATATTTACTTATTTATATTAAATAGCATCCCAACGGAATAAGGATACAAGACCAAAGTACAATGGGCAAGCAACATCAAAAACTCATTAGGAACTAAGCCATTCTGAACTGTCATAATGTAAGTATCATAGTTAATGGACTCATGATATTGTGATACTGCTTCACAACTCTTTGCTTTGGGCAGTTAAACCAGGTTTCTGTTAGTACAAATGGTATAATGTTATTATAGTTATTATATGAGCATCTCATTCCAGCAATAGAAGGAATTAAAAGTAGTTAAAAGTAGAATCTTTAGTTATTTTGCAAAATGTCTAAAGAAAGATAAAAATTTAACGAAATGCATTAATATCGATTCTTTTCAGCATGTTATTGCCTACGAGTAATTTGAAATTTTATCTGATTTTTGCTAATTAATTATAAATTTAACCTTAATTTTGGCTTACAACATCGTCGATACATTTCATCTCTTTCCAGCAGAGCCTCTCTTATTTCCGCAGCCTCCAGTGCTCATGCGTGATCAAGTTGATCAACTTGTTTCATTGCTGATTCTCTCGTAAATTATGCTAAAACTAGTGCGGGAATGCAACCTTAGAATGGCGGTAGCTTTTAATGAGTTTCCTTTATTTTTAATTCAGTAACTTAAAGTGAGAAAACTTTAATGAACAGGTCGATGTTAAGGACTAACGAAATTTATCTCCTATAGACGTTTCTATTTGTTATTTCCCCTAAGTAAATTTAATGCTGAATCAGTGAAATACTTTATTTATCTGATGGAAGAGAAATCCTTCATTGATGGTCACATCAGATCTTGTTCACAAAATGATTCGCGACCAATTTCATCAAACATTTCAACCATTTTGATCATAACGAAATATTTATAAAAGCACACCAAAAAGGCATTAAAAATACGGTTTTCCAGGAATGGGGAGTACAAAATATAATGTAATAATAGCAGAATGGGATAAATACTTCAACTACACATACAGATAAAAATTAATGAAAATTTGTGACGGAAGTCCAAAGATGAGGAAAATACAAGAAAAATATCAAAAAAAGTCTAATCGTATAATGTTACCCTACAATAATAGACTGGACAGCATACTGTTCGAAAAATCTGACCCTGTGCGTTTTCTAATATCTCGACCATCCGAGTATGTTTTCAACAATACTGCGATTCAGCAATAATAAAGGGGGGGGGGGGGCCTTTATTAGCGGGCTTTATTGTTATGCCAGCTAAGCCGCTTGATGCAAAGAAAA
>JAHWFO010003124.1:1193085-1251243 GCA_023313115.1 Rhysida immarginata
CTCAATAGACTGGGTTTATTTCTGCTATCAACAATATCTTCAATAGAGTACATCCTTTGAGTTTTCTTCCATCTCACAAGTTTCTTCATCCTTTTTCAAGATTGGTGACTTTATTTATTATTTATTTTTTTGTTTTTATTAATTTTACGATTTTCCCCATTAAAAGGAGAATGCCCACATTTAAATATAATTTCTTTAATTAATGTAAAAAAAAACTTGTAAGTACTTTGTAATAAATGTTAATAGTCGAGAATAAATGTGCGAAAACTGTGACATTATCCAGAATAGTGCGCGCTGTACATTATTTCGGACGAATTGAAGATTCCGTATGGTTATCAATAACGCAATTATGCTAGTATTCAGTTTACTATTTTTGATATTATTCGTAAAAAGCTAATGCACTAGATACTTCCTTATTTTCTACGAGTAGGACTTTATTTTCTATGAGTCCACGGTTTTAAATAAATATATTCAATGAATTACAGCTGTCAGAAAAGTAAATTTTGATATAATTTTTTTCGTAAATTTGCATTTTATTTGGGTGGCTGGATGCCTAAACGAGAATTTTTTTTATTTAAAACTAACATTTCCGAAAACATCCATTTTTAGAGTTTTAATTGCAATTAAACTTGGACTAATTGCGTGTACGATTAATGTGCTGGCTTTTTCAATTACCCCTCCCCCCACACGCTCTTTGGCTAGGAGAAAGAACGATGGAAGGGTTTCTGCTGGTAATGGGCGAAGAAGCTTTATATATAATTGAATTATCACCATCGCGTGATGACTTCTATTTAGAGTTGTCGACTGCCTTTTTCCATTCATCTCTATTCGGTTTGGTATAATTGCATTGCATTAGTTAATACAGAAAAAGCATTGCCTGGGCTACATTCTACAGAAGGAATGTTTCATAAAGACATCCGTGAAGAATAGGGGGAAAATAATAGAAGTGAGCCTTTTTCTCAGTGATCAAGACACAGTTTTTAAGAAATTGAAGTGAAGTTTAAGAAAATTACTTTAAACCAAATGAGTTTTGGCTCGCATAAAATGAAACGTGTAGATGATGTCATTCAAGTGTCTAAAAAGTGTTTCAAAACGATAAATTTCTTACTAATGCCACACACATGAACAATCGTTAAAAATTGTTGGCAATGAAATTTAATATACACAGAATGTTATTAAGAGCGCTTAATTGCTTAAGGCTCTTTTAAAAGAAGAGTTTATTTTCAGCGTTGTTTTTTTAAAATGAAACTTCAAATCCAGAGCTGAAAAAAAGATTAATTGCTTCCTTAAGATGCTTAGATACTTAAGATTAAAGAGAAATGCTGTATTTACACCAGAATAAAATAGAAATAAACTTGCTCCTCTACTATAAAGTGATTAGCATTCGAACCTGGCACATTTCTTAATGTCCCCTTTTGAAAATTCTGGCCTTTCTCTTGTCAAGCAATGTTTATATTGCTGTCTTTTTAAATGCGTCCACCTGAAATTAAACGGCTCATTATAAACAACAGATGTAATACACAAATGACATACGCAGCAGGCAAAGGAGATGATGCACGAAATAATTTGTTTCCTAAGTAAGCAGCGGCCGTTGTTTTTCCTATGTGAATGTATGGCTTTTTAACAGACTGAATAGCAAGAAATGGATTTTTTTTAAAGACGGCGATCAGCGAGATAATTAAGACAGACTTTCGAAAGATAATGAAAGCTAAACCCGTTTTAATTAGCCCCAGAGAAGTCGATCGAAGGAGATAGATAAACAGAAAAGGAGGCTTCGAAAAGAGCAGAAGCTGAATGTATCGACAACCCAACCTTCACCTCTGGGGGGTTTCTAATCTCTATCGTCTTTTCAACTTTTCTTTCCAATCCAAATTTCCCAAGAGTGCATCATTTATTAATGTAAAAAGGTTTCCTCCGTCACAACTATCGCATGTTTTAAAACTTTTGTCTGCCGTTTAGAATTTAATCAAATTAAAATGCAGAAAAGGCCTCTAATTAAGTTACGCCTTCTTTTCTTTTGTTCTTGCGTAAACACCAGAATATATCAATTACTCTTCAATCATCTGGGCTAAAGCAAATGCACAACAGACTGTACATTTGTCTTTGTTTAAATACAACTTTTTTATTTTAAAAAACCATCAGCAATGAACAAGATGAATGTCAATGCTATTCTTATTTATCCATAAGGAAGCGGCCTGTCATTATATGTTTGTGGTTGCATATTAGGCCCCGTTCTTAATTCGAAGTCTATTGCAGATAGGAAGATGCAATAAAAAGTCCATTAAGAAAATTTCTTGACCCACACCCTGTTAGGTCACTCCAATCATTTCTTTCTCTTGATAACGAGTTCCGAGATGCCTTTCTAGCTTAAAGCTAGGAGTACATTAAGTTAAAGATCCCTGTTAAAGCATAGGATAGAACCTGAAAATTTGAAGCTCCATCTCATTTCCACAGGGTGAGTGAATTGACATTACATTTTACATGATATTAGGTGACTTCAAAATGTATGGCAAATAGAAGAATAAAGGAATTTTTTTTGTTTTTTTTCTAAGAAATAATTTTTAAATAACTACATTTTAAATATTTCCTTAAATGTTTTAACATGAAGATAACTTATCTGTTGAATATGTCAATCACTACTGTCGTTAGTGTGTAAACGAATTTTCTCAAAAACCCACGGAAATAGAAAAATGAATTTTTCTATAAATAATCTCTAGCTTGGCTGTAAAACTATCTTGCACCTTCATTGCGAAGGCTGACCCCAAGACGGAAAAATTTTGAAATGACAGACCTGAAGCTTTATATATGACCCAAAGAATTTCACGAGTATTGTAGCTTTTCGTGTGTGAATGAGTTAATGCTGAGTTTGATATATCGAATCGTATCAGGTTGTTGTATATATAATGTCGGATTTCAGCATGAAGTTAAATTTCATATTTATAAACGCCGCCAGGTGCCAGTACTTTGGATAATAGCGGTTAAATACCCCTGCACGAGGTAAAGAATCATTCGAGCGCTAGCTTACAGTGTGATCAAGATTACATTAATGACTTCTGTGTGATTCTATTTCATAGGCTTCTTTTGTGATCATACAGAACAAAATTGAAGCAAGCAAAATAAGGATAATTTTTCTTTACGAGTTCAAACTTGACCACAACGTAGCAGGAAGCGAGAAACATCAACAAAGCATTTGAAGATGACACAGTAAATTAACGAATCATTCAGCGATAGTTCCAAAAATTCCAATCCAGTAATATGGTGACTATATGGTGGTGTGCAGCTGGCGTAATTCACTAATGCAGAAAAATATTGCACTAAACTGGATGCAATGCATGAAAAATTATGAATTAAGTGGCCTAGATTACTCAAAAAATTAGGACTTAAATTCATCTAGTTTCATCAGGACTTAAATAGGTGATTTATTTTAATTTAGTTTATTTCACTCATTATTAAAATAAAAATGGATTTTTACTTATTAATTCAATGATTTACAAACCACTCCTTCTCTTATATATTGATTTACACCAATCCTAAGATTACACAAATTGCGCGAAAAGACTCTTCCTCATCCAGACATCTCGCGAATCAACTACCTCAAAGAAGCTTTTTTGGTAGGAAAAGGTTCAACAATGAAGCAGCCGACAAAAACGCCTTTGAGGAGTTTCTTCAGTCCAAAACGCCGGATTTCTATGAAACTGGTATCTTAATGGGAGATAGTATAGCATCTAATAGTGCCTATTTTGATTAATAAAAGTCAGTTTCCATAGAATCTCCAAAGTTGTTTGAAGTTTCATTACTAAGTCCGACATTTCATGTGCAACAATCTGTATACTAGAGACTTCAGTTCCACTCGTCTTCAGCATCACTTTCCTTAACGTTTAACGTAAGGTTTATGAATGATTTGAGGATTTCGTAATACAATGGCTTATACTGCCTTGACGTGTGTTCGTCAAATGGAAAATGTTAACCTGATTTGGTCTTCTTCCGCAATCCTTCGACAAATGCTGTTCAAGAGCTCAACAAGAAAACGATGTAAAATTGAACTAGTAGAATTTTATTGTCTGTGTATTGCCTATTTAAGCAAAAGCCGTTGTGCCTATTAGTGATCATGTTGTAAATGAAGTCAAGGAACAAAGTTACCAAGGAAAAAAAACTGAACAGACCTGCAAAGACTGATAAGAAAAAAATTGTCTCCTTATTACAAAATTACACAACTAGAAAACAAAGTGTTTCTTGCTGTAATAAAGATTTAGTACAATGCTTATTTCGTATACCAATTTTCATTCAAATCTTGATTATGTAAAATTTTTATACAAACTTTCATTAATTTTTATTTCATTTTTATTGTATCTAATTGCCTGCTGAAAAGACCTAATTTCAAGCCTTCAAATAAAGAAAAAGGTTTGAGTATGGTGATTGTATGTTTTTTCACCCGTATCGCTCGTTAAATTGCATAAGAGGGTGAGCGGGAAAATAGGGAGATCAATAAAGAAATAACAGGCCGGGGAGAAGACGAGTCAACATTTACTTCGTTGTTCAATATTGACAAACATACTGCGCGCTTTTTACGTTTGGGACAATAAGCCACGGAGTAAAATCATTTTCAAACGATGGAGAAGTTTTACTGAAATTTCCCAAGCTTAAAATAATGTTTTCTTCTGTTCATAGCAGACTTATCTGATTTTGGCCACTACCCTTTAACAAAACCTAGCATGCCATAAATATCGATAACTTCTGGAAAATAACAAAACAGATACTTTTGTTTCTATACGTCTGTATTTTAATGATTTTGAGTCAAATTAAATCATTTTTTGGACAAGAAGGCAAATACACTGAATGGCCAATGTTTTATGATCACCTGATACGTAGTTCTAAGCAAATTAACTATGGCGTCAAGCTGTTATCGCTACAGGATAAGACTAGTATAAGAAAAGAATACTTAATGCTTACAGGAGTTGTAGAAGTGATTTGTTTGAAAGATATGGGTAAACAACGCGATTTGACAGATTTTGAACGTGTGATGATTGTAGGAGCTCGGGGGCCAGAAGCGAGGATCAGCGAAGCCGGAGCATTCGTGAAATGTTTCCATCGCAGCTGTTGTTAAACTGTTTAAAGACTGGAGTGTCAGTAAAAAAAACTGGGCTTCAAAGTGCAAATTGCCATTGACTAGTGAATGCTAGGGCTGAAAGGAGAGTGACAAGAATTGTTAAAGGCAACATCAATGGCAACAGTGCAGAAAATTACAGCATAACCTAATCAAGGATCTTCTCAAGTAATCTCTGTACAACATATCTAAATATCATTTTTGGCCAAGTTCATCCTGTCATTTTGATGGTTTATCCCAATGGAGATGGCGATTTTCAACAAGATAATGCGTCCTACCATTGTGCTCATATAGTACAGTATTGGTTTCAGGAACATGAAGGAGAATTTACTTTTGTTAGATGGCCCCCACAATCTCCAGATCTTAATCCCACTGAGCATTTGTGAGTGGAAGTTGAAAAGCCATCAGATAACTTAATCCACAATCATCAAATCTCAAGTGCTATTCATCAAGCATGGTTTCAGATTCCACAAACCACCTGTCAATATCTCGTTCATGCAAGAAGAGTCTGCACAGTATTGAAGGCAATAGGTGATCCAACGAAGTAGTGAGGATGTGGTCATATTAAATGGCAGATTGAATAAAAGACTAACCTCATAACACTGTAGATACTTACATACATGAGAAAGGAAGGAAACTCAACTTTCCACAAAAACATAGTTTAATATACCATAATTTTTCATATACTTCGCAACTGTATATGAAACGAGAACAAAAAAAAATTTCGAGATAAACAGGTTTCGAGATATGGAGGGTTACTTTTAAATCAAGATTTTTATGTTATTAAAAGTACCGTGAGAATAAGGAGAACAATAGGAAATAAAATTGTATGAGTATAGAGTAGGCCACGTACAAACGGAGCCAGAAATGCACAAACTGCGCATGCTCAATCATTTCGTACGCAACTGAGATTTGCCAACGAAATCGCAAAATTTTTTCGTGTTTTTTTTTTTTTCGTAACGCACAAGAGTCGTTCAACTTTAACGGGAGTGTGTCCAATTTTTTCATTTTCGTACGAAATATTTCTTTTTATGAAAAAGCATGTTGACTTTATAATGTTTTAATTAATTGTCTTGCATTTCGCTGGCACACGAAGTTAATATTCGACATAGAGTGGGTTTCCGAGATAACGAGGGAAAATTACATTAAATTAATAGTGAAAATGTAGGGAAATAAAAAGTTTTCGAGATATCAAGGTTTTCGGGATATCGAGGTTCAATTGTATGTTATTAGAGTATTAAACAAGAAATTAATCCTGCCCCCAAGTCCATCTATATTTTATCCCTTTTATCCACACTTTTTAACCCTCGTTTTTTTTTTATCAAAAAATTTATTTTCTCGAATCTAGTATTAAGAAAATATACATGAGCTCTATCTTCTTTTGTTTCTCACTATTGCAGATCGAATGACATACCATATGCCATAAGTTGCCATTTGAAACCATTAAAGAACACGTGACTGATACTTCCCGACGCCAACGGGGCAGTTTGGCCCTATCTTAATTTATGTATACCTTGCCTAGAGAAATCTGCGTACCGAATTTCACTTCTTTACCTTAAATACCAAATGTTTCCCCTCTAACTCCCAACCCCGTAACTCTGCCCGCAGTGAGCAAATCAACCCAAACTAGAAAGTGAAGGAAGACACGACTGTAGTAAGCTACAAGTATATTCAAAATATCATCATTCTACGTCAAAAATTGTAGAAATTATGAAGGGGGACAGAGGCACATTCTAAAAACCAATAAGTAGCGCCATTTTTCCGCTACTTAATAATTATATGATAGTGGCTATTTGGAATTGAGTAACTCGCGTTATAGTGATGCTCTAAACAATGTAAAAGAAAAACTTGCAGTATGTTTGTCAATATTGAAAACCAGAGCAAAAAAGTGACCCCTGGTCGCCTTATTGATATCCTATTTTTCAGCATTCGTTCGTTCAATTTTCCAGCATTATTATCTGCAGAGCTGTTAGGTGGCATTGGTTATTTTTTTTATTATTATTACATTTTTTACCTTTTCGGGTGTTAAATAACCATTGGATTTATTTGAAATTTAATCTAGCAGAGGATCATTTTTACGAACTGATACGGGAGAGCAAGCACAGATAGTTTTCAAGAGGGTATATAGACTTTTCCACTATCCTGTACAACCCTCTTATTTTAAAAACCCTTTGCTGTGAGTTGGTTTGTTTCTGAATTGAAAAAATTAAAAAAAAAAAGAAAAAAAAAAGAATCATGGATAACGGACTGAAAAGCAAATCTCAAAAACAGTATCGCAGTGAAAATGCAATGATGCTTTTGATTATTAGGATCTTAAATGTAGAAGCATTTAATTTAAAGAAATTCTTGAAATAGAAATTTTATGTACTGATGATATATTTTACAGTGAGAAATTTTTTTGAAATTTGAAAAAAAAAATTTTTAAACTGATTACATGTAAATTGTCGAAAGGGGAAAACCAGTTTTGTAGAAAAGTTTTGCATTTAGTTATAATATAATAAGTCATTTAAGGAAGACGAGGAAAACCAATTTCCACCTGAATTCATACAAGGTTCAAGATTTGCAGTCAAAACTGATTTTATCTTCCTAGATTTTGCTGAGGTTGGGAAGTCAAGTCTTGTTTAAGAAATTTAAGCGAGCATAAGGAAATATTGGAAAAGTGATGAGGTTAAAAGGCCTTACATCGCGAAATATTGATTTTTTTAAATAGCATGTCTAAAACCAGTTGAGAATCTTTTAACCCCTTAAATTTCGAGATTGAAGTTGGTGGGGAAGAAGTAAATCTTCTATGATCTAAAAGTATCAAAAAGTGATTTCTGACTTGATACGTTATCGATTTTTGAATATATTTTAAAAGTAGAGTTTAAAGTGGAGCCTATTTTTCCATATTGAAGCCTTTTAAAATATTCGTAAGCAGTTGCATGTCATCTTTAACCTGTTAGAATGCTAAAATTATTCTCATCAAAATCTCTAGTACCGTGCACATGCTGTCAAGGCGGTAAATCATACGTTTAACGATAATAAAATGTGCATACAACAAGTGCAAACTGATAATTAATAAAATAAAGAAAAGACCTGAATTTTAATCTTTAGAAAGGAAATTTGCTGTTGTAATATTTATAATATTGATGGAAGAAATTAAAACATCCTTATAATTAAGAAAAAAATAATGATAAATATTTTTTTAAAAAAAGAAATCTTTCCAAAACTGCATTTAAATCAATTTTTAAAAATTTCACAAAATAATACCCTCGATATATTGTTTATTTAAAAAACCCAGTGGGTATGATTTACCTTAACGGGTACGCAGAGAAGGACTAGGAGAAGATCGGCTGAAGCCAGGCTCGCTAAGAAGACATTCGTAATACTACGCATACGCCGGTATTTAGCAATGGTGAAGATGATGAGACTGTTACCAAGTACGCCTAATATGAGGGTGAGACCATACGCGATACTAACGGGCACGAGTTCATACAGATCGAAGGGGATTTCTTGATCGTCGTCAGTATAGATGTATAATGTTGAGCTCACGTTATCGTCAGTGTCCCCCATGGTTGACTGCTATCAACTGAGGAGAGAGAAGCGGGGATGGAATGAAGAGGGGACAAGCCGTTCGTGGGCTCGTGACGACTCGACCAGACGAAGCGAGATGAAAGCAATTAGCAAATCGCAATCGGCTTCATAACGCCCGCAGGAAGAGCACCAGTGTTTGCCGAGTTCCTTGCCAAGATCGTCTTCTTCATTCACGTGCTTCGGACGTCTTCTCACCTGAAACAAAAGAGCGGCAGAAGTTGAAATAAACAAGTCCATTCATCTGCAATAAACACGAACAGAAATGCTCGTTGCACTATATCGTAAATTTTATTTGTGACATCGTTTATACATCATTATCACAGTCACTCTCCTAGCGCAACAGTGTAATTACCAATAAACTTTGCAAAGTTATTAAATTCAGAGCATTTAACGACCACTTAATCAGATAATATTTCAGTTATAACAATTTTTACGGCGAAAATTCAACCCATGCGTAGATTTCGTCATTTGACCGACATGTGATAAAAAATATAAAGCTTTGTTGAATATTTAATAAAATAAACAACAAAACACAACCAGAAACTTACTACTACTGTATTTAACATTCCTCAACGAAAAGCATAGACAAGCCCATATATAAACTGCAAAGGATAAATGGATTCAAGAATATTTCTCGAACAACATTTACTAATGTGTTACGATTTCAGTCATGTATTGCTTCGGATGGTAACGAAATTGAACATTTTCTGTAATTTTCTTGTGAAATAAAGAAATCAGTCGAGGCCAACGAGAGACAGGCCAGGGCACGCAAAAGTCACATGATCATGATTGTCCGGGGTCCGGGCAACAATCCATCCTTCATTGTTTCCAACAAACGAAAAAATACTGATTGTTAAAATCCAAGATGGAGACAATGAAGGATGAATTGTTGGCCGGACCCCGATGATCATGTGACTTTTGAGTGCCCTGGCCTGTCTCTCGTTGGCCTCGGAAATCAGTTATGTGACGTCATTTGTGTAATCTTCATTGCAGTAAAAGTTAAAACTTGTTTAACGAATTAAAAAATTTTTAGAATTTCAGTAAAACAGTCACATTAAAATTAAAGATGAATAAGTAAATAGAGAAAAATGAAGCATTTTTACCACCCTTATTGTCAAAATGAAAGTTTTAATCACTTAGAAGAAACAATCTTATTGGCAAAACAAATTCTGATGTCACAAACTGCTCCACGCAAATAAATCTCCAAAGACATTCAGGAAAAATGAATCTATTTAATTTTTTTTGTGTGGTAAAAACCCAAAATTGGAAAGAAAAATTACTAAAATATGTTATCATCAGGAACAAACCTGTATAGAAAATTTAAGAGCGAATGGAAAAGAGGAAGCGCTTCAAAACTCGACTGAAAGGTTCCGTACCATCTCACAAGATCCAAGAGCGAGTTAATATAAGGGTGGTAATAATAATAATAATAATAATAACGGTGGTAAAGATAAGGAAAAAATTCCGCAGCCTGGATTCGAACCAGGAACCTTTGGCTCAGACCGCTCAGAATTTTCTTTCCTATTTTTCATCATTAACTTGAACAGCTGAGGTTGGCATACAATTAAAAAACCTCACTGACCATCTAATGATTTATTCTTTAACATTAAAATTAACAACATTCAGTAAAGCAGTAACTTTATGACCAGTGAAAAACTTAAAATTCCGTTATCGGGTCGCAATTTTATTCTTCAGACATACTCCCTGTGAGTGCGCTTTTGTACAGGGTGTTGCAGATAACTACAGGGCAGTAGAACGGGAAGCCTACCTGTTCGATTGCAGGGGCCGGCTCGACATCAAATGATAATTGGGAAATTTTATCAAAAACATGACAGTTTTGACGTTCACCCCCCCTCCCCGACTGTGAATACTGCTGACTGCTGCAAGCCACCTTCATCTCCCTCCATTCTGCAAATCGACCGAGCCGGCCCCTGCAATCGAGTGGGTAGGCTTCCCGTTATACTGCCCTGTAGTTATCTGCAACAACCTATACAAACCGACAGTGATGAAGATGGTGAGGATACAGATATACCCAATGATATGATGATATTTTAATTCTAATTAAGGAAGGAAATTAGGATATGCAAAGGTTGAGATGCGACGACTAACTCTTTTGCGTGAAAAACTACCAAAAACTCGATTTTGAGATGATTTCTCTCGTCTAACATTCAGTTGTTTTCTCTCAGGAAACTCTGCTGATCATTTGCCAGTAGCCAAACTTTTGTGTTATACAATATTTAAATGATCCTTATTCACCAGTAATGTGGGATCATTTTATGTATTTTTGAAATTCCATGGCCAATTTGACTTATGTTTCGTCAAATACGTGAACAATAAAATTATTAAGGCGCTCAACTTACATATATTAGAAAGAAGCCAAAAATTATTAAATGTAAACTGTTAATTTTTTTAATATTTCTAATTCATATTCTAGACAATTTTTATCTCAGTTTCAATTTGGAATTCAAATTTTAATTTTAATGTCTGAATTTTTTTTTACGGCAAACTCATCCCAACACATCTGAATCAATTAAATTAGCTTCAAAATCGGCAGGAATTATTCTCATCATCATTTTGAAATCCTCATTGCCTCAAGTTGATAGCAATAGTTGTAGCAGTACTCATTTAATTTTGTTTGTATGAAATATTAAAATTAATTATAAATATAAATATTTATATTTTTGTTATAAATATTAATGAATACTTCCTATAGATTTCCTTTTATGTTGTTCAACTGAGATGTTTTTCGATTAGTAATAAGAGATTTCCGCCGATTTTCATTACTAGTTCTCAGTCTGTGCACATTTTGATGTTTGCCAACAACATTGTAAGCAATAAAACTTCCTCAGCACAGAAACCCATCAACGCAAGATATACGGAAAGAGTCAAAGTGCCAGAAGCAAAAAGCAATCGAGTGAGAAGAATCATAACCAAGAGAAAGCTAGATTGGTCACTGGTCTTTCCAAAGGGTAATTGAAGCAGTGAAAATAAGATCGAAGACATAAATTGAAGTTTATAGGAAAAAATGATCACCATGAGATTTGATTTCTAATGGCCATTAGTTCGTTCTATTTAATGTTGTTCGTGTGTTGCAAACGTTATTCGATTCCCAAGCATTAAATACTGATAATGGTCGAGGGTTTTGTTTTTTTTTTTGGTTTCTTTATTTTCATGCCATATAAGGGGCGTCCCAAAAAATATAAAGCCACTTGAATTTTAGCAATCATTTAATGCCAAATCCGCATGAAAAATAAAATTACAATAATATGTCATTCATGATTGCTAATTTATCATTGTTTCATAGAAAAATAAACAAATTACAAAGAAATTAAAGAAAAATTTGTTTTTCATTGTCTAAAATATATAGATTTTACAGGAAGATTCTACTTAACTGAGGTAAATAGGAATATCAATTAGATGAAACTGATATAAATGTGCAAAGCACTTGAAGTTTAAAACAGTACAGAAGTTCACATTGCAAAAAATAGCATGCCATGAAGTAAACCCTTATCAGAATTCGAAAAGGGCCAAATTGTGGGTTTAAAAAACTCAGGGCAATTATCTCTATCAATAACAAAAGCTTTAAATACGTCACATACACTTAAGAGACAATTTCGTGAAGCTGGGAAATAGTTATGGCCAGAGAAAATGGATGGCCGAAAAAGCTTACACCACGCCAGAAGAGAGCAATTTGTAAAGAAGTAAGTAAAAATGGTGCCTCTCTTAGTACATTAACCAAAAAGCCTAATGTGAAAGAAAATTCCTGCGGCATAAAAGAAGAAAATCATGTCCTGCCTTGAAAGATGCTCACAAGGTGAAACAGGTTGAATTTGCAAGAATGAAGAATGTACATCACAATGGCAAAAAGTGATGAAAAAAAATCAACTTAGTTGGTTCAGACGGTTGGTAGTTTACACTGGCATGATTTGAGAGAGATGAATAATTGTTTTCCAAACGCCAGATGGGAGGAGGCAGTATCATAGTGTGGGGGTCTTTTGAAAGGCACACAAAATCAAACTTGTGCATGATGATTGGAAGGATGACAGCAGCCTAAGATCAGGAAATGTTAGAGGACTTTCTTTTCTTTTGCCTTTTGCTGAACAAATGGGAAGACCTTTCTTTGAATTCCAACAGGTTAATACACACGGCAAAAGCACCTATGAGTGAAACAGTTATGGACTGGCCAGCTCTATCACCCGATTTGAAACCGATGGAAAATATAAGGGAACAGTTATCTCGTGGTGTTTATGCTGATGGACGCCAGTTCTCAAATGTGCAAGACTTAAAGATTGCCAATGTTGAAGAATCAGGCAACCTTGACATATATTATAGATACAATGCCTGATCGCATATCTCAAGTTTTGTTGAAAAATGAAAGAACATTGGTTATTAAAACATATGACTTTATATTTTTTGGACAGTGAAAAACAAATTTTTCCTTAAATTTCTTTGTAATTTGTTTATTTTTCTATGAAAGAATGCTAAATAAGTAGTCATGAATGGCATATTATAATTGTTTTGTTTTGTTTTGTTTTTTTTTAATCTGGATTTGGCATTAAATGATTTTTGTTAAAATTCAAGTGGCTTTGTACTTTTTGGACGCACTTTTATTTCCGGACATTAATAAATTAAATACGGAATTAGGAAAGAAAATCCCATTTTTTTAAATGTTTAAATTATTCTATTACTTTGTTTATTAAAATTTTTACTATTAAAAAACAGTTAATTTGCATTAAAGAAATTTAAGCAATTTAATATTTTCCTCTTTTAAATTAATATGCTTGAATATAATTACAATAATTATTTAAAGATATACAAATTCTATATTAAATATTGCACTTTTGCACTACAATTTCGAATAAAAAATATATACAACTATCTTTGTAACATTGGAGTTAAAATCAGGTTAATTACAAGTTAATGTAAATATAAAAAAATCAAATTTTAATATTCTATTTGGCTAATACTGGATTCATAATTTGGGGAATGCGTTTTGTCCATGTTTATACTATCTCCACGATTTAAACATGAGGACAACTTGGAGAAAATGAATCTATGTAATATTTAAATTAAGGAGAAAAGAAGGAAATGCGTAGGTAATGAAAGTGATTTACACTCGCCATCGCTAGACAAGGAGAATTAGAACGATTAGAGCGCATGCAAAGTTAGTTAATCAATTATGCAAAAGTCGCTTTACAAAAGTCGCTTACCTAATCTAGATACAGAATTAAATCTTATGTATTTATATTTAGATTCTCAAGTCTGTCTTTTTATTTACAAAACTAAATGTTTTAACAATATGGATAATCTGAAAAGTCTTGGGAATGAAAATTTGAATTTCATACTGAAAAGAAAAAGGATAAAACTAGTAATATAAAAGAAAAGTTTCATGAACTTCTCTTTAAAATCTATTCAACATTAACGACCGGTTAAAAATTTGAATCACACTTGGTGCTAATTAAGTTTCGGATCCAGGTACTCGTCAAATCTCTTTAAAAGAGACCATGAACGCATTGAGTGGGCGACAAGTTTGTTTGTGTTCAATAAAAGCACAACATCGTTGATGAGATTCGTGAATGGCGTTGCCCGTTCGTTCCATCGAGTTCACATGCAGTACAGTGTCACCGAATTTATTTACGCCTTTAACACTGGAGTGGAATCCATTTGGGCTTGCTACAATCACGTTTCCGATTGACCATGTCAAATCTATTTCACCAGAACATTTCACCAGTACCGATACGGGAGGCGAGGAGTCTTTAGAGTGAGTTAATTTCGAACGAGACTTAACACAGAACAGTCTTTCCGAGAATTAATAAGTTTAAAAAAATTAAAATAAAGAGTCATCATTACTTCAGCTTAATGATTATGAAAATATAAGGCATATCTAGAAATCAACCTGCTTTTTATTCCAATTTTCAAATTATAAAGCCTCATTTAAAAAATTACATTTATGTTTCCATGCTTACCTTAGATATTCATCTGGCATTTGCAAAAATAGCCCCTCATACAATGTTCGTAGACTTTGCAAAAACATTGTACAGAATGAAGTGAACAAGACGGAATGCATCTCACAATATTTGGTGGTGAAAGGAAGTTGTAAATAGAATACGCATCTACGTAAGAATTTATTTCTCAATCTAGGTTCCACAAGGTCGCACATAATATACGCGCCCATTCATTATGGTAAACTGCGGTCACAAGGATGCTTTCCTTATATATTGATGTTAAGACCATATTGGAGAAGGGAAAAAAAAGTTAATTTTTTTCGTCCAAAAAAAAGAGTGTTTTCATTGGAATGAATGGGCTTTTATCCTCGAGTTGCTCCAGAGTTGCTAAAATGGCATGAGCAAATCAGCTCCGTGTTGACTGGTTTGAATTCTCGTTTACTACATTGTTAAAGAAGAACACGGAAAATGAAAAATTTAAAAATAAAAGGTAGTTTTATGCAATTTGTCATTTCTAGCGAAGAAGAAAGAACTGATATGTCTCAAAAAGGATATTTCTTATGAATATCATGGGATCTACAGAAAATCAATCAGTTTAAATCTGTCATGAAAATGTAGGCCTGCTACGATATTGTTGCAAATATGCTAAATTTTGAAGAGGTGGAATGTGTGTTGTCTCGATAAAAATAACGTTTACTAATAAACAATAAAAAAAAGGATATTAAATCACCTGAGGTTCACTTTCTATAAAAAAAATTAAATTATTTGTGTTCCGTTAAGGATGCAAAAAATAGGCAGTTTTTAGGAATTCTATAAATAATCTATATCAGCGTTTCCCAATGATTGGTACTCGAATCAGTACACGGGTTCTTCAAAAGAATAATAAATTACATAAATATTTCCTGTACCAATCAATCTTTATTGCCATTGCAAAGACAGTGATTCGAAGTTCAGTAAAAAAGGAAACCACACAATGCAGAACGACATGCTTGATATCTATATGTTCAAAAAGCTCTGAAAAACTGCTTCCGTGAATATTACATTTGAATATCGTGAATGGCAAAAATTTTTTAACTTAAATTTAATATGAAATTTCTCATACTTTTTAATTATTAAAATACATCCTATTTAGATAATGCAGTCTTTATGATCTTTTAAACAGAATATATGTCTTTTGTCTACATTTTAGAACTATATTTAGCAAACGGCATGAGCGATCTTTAAACTGCCTGACTCAGCCAGCGCACTTGCCAACTGAATGCCCGTTAACTGACTATTAACTGGATTATCTGATGCCCACTAGTTCTACCATTTATCGTTTATCATTAACACCCGAATGCGTATCACGTAAATCTCCTTCACAGGTACGATTCGCATGCAGAATACTGAGAAGCCTAACGACTGGCCGATTGGGAGACAGAAAGCAAAGATGCGCCTGGGTGACTGTGACAATACCCGATGCCATTTGCAGCTAACTTCAAAAATGGTTACCTTAATCGATTATAGACTTGGGCTAATTTTTCAATTGTTTAAAACATACACTGGTAGTTAATTCAAAAATAAATAAATTTGCATGAGGTCATTATGTTTTACCTTTTAAAAATAAATTCTGATTAGTTCATAGTGTTCTATGAGATAGTTTTCCACGTATTGAAAAAAAAAAAAATTAAAAAAACTATTTAACTTTAGTCAGAATAAATTTTTTATTTCTTTTTCCCTATCCTGTGAAACAATAGAGACTTTTTGCAACCTCAAACGATATGAGAAATACGAAAGGCGAAATGCAAAAGGTGCCATTTCGTCTTTCTCCTTTCGTATTTCGTTTTGAGAGTTTTTGCACCCGCGAAATAAGAAATGTGAAAAGAGAAATGCGAAAAAGAGAAATTCCAGAGTTTCGATACTGCCAACATCAGGTTTTACTTCTACACTGCTGAGCTCACTCTGATATCTGATTCTCAGCATCATGGCAGCAAGGAGAAGTAAGTACTATTAAAGTTTAAAGCTATAACTCGTGGTGGGATTTACCATTCTGTTAAACAACTGCGAAGCAGTTTCCCGTCGGACGCCATGTTGGTTAACGTGAGGAACTTGCTGTCAGAGCGTGGAGGTTGGGCGCAGCACGCATGCGCGACGACACATTTGGTTACCAAAGGTGGCAACGAAATTTTTTAGAATTTTCGTATTTCGTTCGACCAAAGCTGGCATGACCAAACGGTACATGGCAGTCACATGACCAAAATGCCACCTATCGCATTTCACCTTTCGTATTTCGCATATCGTTTGAGGTTGCAAAAACTCTCTATTATTAATTCCAATAATGATATTTTTGACAAATTCATTCGCATTTCAGCCTCGTAATAATAGAACCAATACAATCAATAAAGACATGAAATAATTCGATATGTTTTTTTCATATACGAAAAATATTTATACTGTACACTGAAATCAAGGGAGGTCTTTGGAATGTAAAAAAAAAAATGGGAGCCCACTGATTTTCGTATTTCGTCGCCTACCTAATGCGAAAAACGTGTCCACTACAGAAAAGGTTTGCGCTTAAAAAAATCTTTCGCAAGTGTCGTTTCTCCTAGCTATGGCTCTAGGTTCAACCTTTCTCTGGCTAAAGATGACCATCATGGCCTTGCAAGTTTTGCATCTTTCAAACAAGAATGGATCAGGCAAAATATCTTAGTCATTTGAAAAACATTATTGCGATTTCTATACAATCATTGAGTAAATTGTTAAATATTTTGTTAAAATACATGTAGTTAAAATATTTTGCTAGTTAAAGAATTATCTTTTGACAATTTTGGCATTATCATTAAATATATTTCTAAAGAAACTGAAATTATAGAGTTTCAGTAAATTCAATGTTTTATTGTGTTTCACAAAGTTGAGGACATTACGGATTTGAAACGCCAAATCACAGTTGCTATTAACAAGGTGGATGTCGATATGCTCAAAAGAACATGACAAGAAATTGATTATCGGCTGGATATCTTCTGTGTGACCCAATGACCACACGTTGGGGTCTATTTAGTTTAACAAAACTTTCTCAATTACAGTTTCATATATTGAAATCCGTTTCTGTTTACCTTTATTAGTTTTTTGATAACACAGAGATAATAAAATGTGTCAGACCTGTTATGGACACCCTGTTTTTCAAGACGAATAATTGTACTGCAAAATTAAGGTTGTGCCTAAGAACAGTGCTCTAACTGCAATTCTTTGGCGACTGCCGCTAACGATTATGCGTCCCCTCTTACCGCCATGTTTTTTGACTTTTCATTTCCGGAGCGCTAAGGCAACGCGCAACGCATCGCTTCCAGGGTATGCTTACGCGCAAAAAAAAGTAAGTAGAGCAACTTCGTTTATTTCCCTTGTGAATGGATAAAAAAATTATAGATACATGTACTTTCTAATAGCGTGTTAGCCGCTCTCTTATTTCGAATAACGCGCTGTGTCACTGATTCCGCTGATGGCAGTTAGTGCCGGTCAGATGTCTTGAATCGCAGTCAAGAATTCCGTTCTACAATGGCTTCGAGTTGTTTTTTTTAGACATTGGTCTCGGATTCATAATGGCTCTGATGCTTCACTCAACGACATCCAGCAGAGACTCACTGCGGTTTAAAGCCTGTGGACCACTGAATGGATGTGAACTCACGTCAGATGAGTGTTTAGATAATAAAATTCTATTGGGAAGGTGTATATGCATTATCTTTATCAAAACAGTTAATCACTTGAAGAGCAATAAGTGATCAGTCGAATAAGTAAAACGAATACGCTTTTGTATTAAAAGGACGTCATTTCCAACAGTTAATGTAACACCTAAAGTTTGTCTGTTAAAAATAAAAGCCAACATTTCAACTAATCTTTGTGATACTTTACTTTTATTTAAATTCTCAAACTGGTATTTTTACAGGCAGATAAATTGTGATATGCGAGACTTTAAACTCACCCTGTACTAC
Organism: Rhysida immarginata; assembly: GCA_023313115.1. Lineage (NCBI taxonomy): Eukaryota > Metazoa > Arthropoda > Chilopoda > Scolopendromorpha > Scolopendridae > Rhysida > Rhysida immarginata. The sequence continues at coordinate 1,211,673 of JAHWFO010003124.1, forward strand.
TTGAGATTTCGATATTGAATTTGAATGTGTTTGGTGCCGTTGTTTTCCTCCGATTAGTCTGTAAAGAGTCTAAACAGCCAACGGCACTTCGACCATCAATGATGGATATTCTGAAAGCACCAAATGAAGGATTTAGAGAATAAGGAAACTAGTATTTTTTTCAGCATTTAATACTATATAGTGAATTTTCAAAATTTTATTTTATAAGGATCGTTCAAAACGACTCTTCGTTGTGTCTAGGCTTGTCCAATAGTACAGTGTCAATAACTCCTGGTGTCTTGAATATGTTTAAGCGTGTTCAACGGGCTTTGATAAAATCTGGTGTCACCATTTAACCCAGCATCAAAGCGGACGAGAATGGAATGGCGACATCCGTCCTCATACCAGCCGTACAAGAGCAAGCAAGGTCACGCTGGCAGTTGTTTTACGATCAGAGGTTGCATGAGGTCAGATGAATCCCGTTTTCAGTTGTATTGAACTAACAATAGAATGAGAATATGGCATAGGCAGCATGAGGCTATGGTTGAAACAGGGCGAAACGATTAATGCTGCACAATACTGTGCAACACTAGACGTGCTCCGCAAGCCATCAGAAGCAACGCCCGGAAAATTAAACATCATTTCATTTTATTTTTGTTGTCTGGGTTTAATGTTTTGGCTATCTTAAGGAGATAAAATATATAACAATTAAAATTCAATTATATTCTCAACACCAATCATGGTTTTTGTTTATTTATTAAGTAGCAGAAGAATGGAGCTACTTATTGTTTTCACGAGGTCCGTCTGTCTGTCCGTCCATCCGTCCGTCCATCCCCTTCAAAATTTACGCATTTTTTGAGATAGAAGATTGAAATGTAGCTTACTATGGGCATGTGCATCTTCACTATTTAGTTTGGTTTTGATTGGCCCATTGGGGTCGGAATTTTGGGGTCGGAAATTAGAGGACACCAAAACATCTACTCGTATTTATGCATATAAAAGAGTGAAATTAGGTATGCAGATTCCTCTAAGCAAGATCAACATTATTGTAAAGTTTGGGCCAAATTGTCCCAATAGGGTCGGAGTTGTGGGGGTGGCAGTCAATTGGTCTCTAGAACTATGACAACATAAGGCATGTCATATATCATTCGATCGGAAATTATGAGAAACGAAAGAAGATAGAGCTCTTTTTCATTTTCTAAATATTACGTTCGAAAAAATCCATTTTCCGATTTATACTTGCTATACATGGCTTCATCATCAAGACATCGTGGATCAACAAAAACTGTCCAATTTACCACGAAGTCCCAGCGAAAGCCTATTTCTAAGATTACAAAAACTGCTTATCTTTTAATTTTGGATGCGCAATAGGTAACGAAAGTATCTCATGGGCAGCACGCAGCTGTTGTATTTCCTGTCCTGTAAATTTAGGACAATGGCTTAAGATAAAAATTGGCCAGGAATAACTTTAGCGGTTTCTATGATTGCATGGCGTGAACCAGCGAGTCGCTACAAAGATTGCTACTTCTGCCTCATAAAAACAGTTTTCCGCAATGATGTAACGGAATTACCCCCGGGGGGGGGGGAACTTTAAAGACTGAATTACTCTGAATTACGCCTATATGGATCTGGTTGTTGGATGTCCCTAAATATTCAATTTCTGCATTCTCACCTAGACTTTTTTCCTCAAAACAAGAGAACCGTCAGTGATGATCAAGATATCTTATTATTTTTACAAAGTTAAGCATAGACAGGTTACAAAGAAAATTTAGAACTGCTGAACGTGACTTTTACAAAATGACAAACATTTCTTAAGTAAAATTTGTTATATCTTGTTAATGATTCATTAAGTAAAATTTATTATACACAGAGTAACCAAAAAATTAGAGACCACCTTTAGCTCTAATCACACCCGATATTCTTCTTGGCATGAACTCAACAGGATGCTGATACCGTTGCTGAGGAATATTGCCCCATGCTGACATAATCGCAGCTGTAAGTCGGGTCAGATTAGATGGTGGCGTTTCCAAGTTTAGAAGTGATTCGACTTCGTCCCACAAATGCTCAGGGACTGAGCTGGCCATGGAAGCAGACTAAAACCAATAACTGATGTTCCTCAAACCAATTTGAGACCGATCGAGCACGGTGGCAAGGTGAATTGTTCTGCAGAAAGTGACCATCTCCAGAAGGAAACATCATAGCCATAGACGAGTGCACGTAATCGGCAACGATGTTGAGGTAAGCTGTGCTGTTCAGAGATGTATCCACAGATATCAAGGGATCCAATATATTCCAGGAAAATTTTCCTCATACTATAATTCCACCGCCACCAGCCTGAAGAGTTGTCATTTGGCAGGAGGTATCAATGAACTCGTGCCGTTTGCGCCATAATCTGATCCTGCCACCTATATGATGGAGCAGGAAACGAGAATCTTCGGACCAGGCTACTTTTTTCACTTTTTACAATTACATCGTTCCTGGTCCCACAACAGGCGCCTTTTCCTATTGTTCTGTGATGCCAAAGGCACTCTTGATGGTCTCCTGCTGCTAAAGCCCATCCTTTGCAAAATCCGTCTTGTTGTGCGTTGGGATATATTTTGTGATGCACCTGCATTGAATTCAGCTGTAATTTATCGTGTTGCTGCCCTTCTGTTGCTGCAGACTATGCGTGCTACTCGCCTTTCACCTCTCTCTCTCTCGCTCACCAACTTTATCGACCAGAATAGTCCTTATTGGCAGTTGAAATTTATTTTTCTCAACTGCCACTCATTGAAATCCTTCATCTTACCTAATTTGATATTAACTTCCGCGATAACTACGTCGTCCGAAGCTGAGCGTTCCTTAAATACAGAGTCGGGACACATTAATATGACCACCTGTTAGTATCCGGAATATCCACCTTTGGCGGCAAGCACAGCAAGCACAGCAAGCACAGCAGCAGAGTCAATAAGTCCTCCGAAGGTGGTTACAGGTATCTGGTACCATTCAGCGATCAGTGCATCTCGTAATTCCTTCACCGTACGTGGTGGAGGGTCCAGCTTGCGGACATGGCGATCGAGATGGTCCCACAAATGTTCAATGGGGTGAGGTCCGGGGAGTTTGGTGGCCATGGGAGTAGCTTGAATTCATCCTCATGCTCCTCGAACCAGTCGTGGACATTTTGGCAGTGCGACAGGGAGCATTGTCCTGTTGAAAGGTGCCATCACCCTGAGGAAACACTGTCGACATGAAGGGGTGTACCTCGTCTGCGACGATCGTCAGGTAACGAACTACATTTAGTGTACCCTCCAGCGGTATCAGTGGATTCAAACCATACCACGAAAACATTCCCCAAACAGTCACACCTCCCCCACCAGCCTGTCGTCTCAGATGCCTGTTCTCAGATGCTTCCCGGAGAATTCTCCATCGTCCGTCCACTCTGTTCACCAGAAACCACGACTCGTCAGAGAAAGCAACCCCTTGCCACTCTGCCGAGATCCAATGGCGATAGTCCACTGCGAACTGGAGGCGTTTTCGGCGATGCACAGGCGTCAGCATGGGTGCTGTTACCATACGCCTGCTCCGGAGCTCCAACCTCAAGAGGGATCGTTGCACTGTCTTGGTGCTGACACGCCTAGTGGCCCCACTGTTCATTTGCTGTGTCAGTTGCTCAACAGTGGTACGCCGATTGGTCTTTGGCCAGGTGTCGTAACCGACGCTCGCCTCTAGGATCGATGGCCCGTGGGGCCCCACAGTTACCTCTTCGGTTGCTCGAAACGGTCTGGTTCGTCCAGTCGCAGTACACCTTCAAAACGACAGCCCTAAAGCAGTTCACAAAGGTGGCCGTTTCTGAAATGCTGCCCCCCTTGGCCCGATAGCCAATGATCATCTCCTTTTGGAGGTCCCACAGGTCACTTGCTCTGCCCATGACGGCGACAATTGCTGTGTTAACGGATGCTACTACACGTCTGCTGCTATCAGCTTTTAATGATATGCAATGATTTTTCATCTGCATACCATGGGACGTTCCAACATGTTCGAGGAGAGGTGGTCATATTAATGTGTCCCGACCCTGTAAGCAGCTCTACGTCGCTTTCGGAATGGTTTACTTTCAAATCAGGTGTCTCACTAATTTTTAGGTCACTCAGCGTATATGTTTAAAATTAAAAATGTTTTAAAATGTTTGATTGAATACCAAAAAATCTGTATGTTAAAGAAAAATTTTGATGGCATATTTAGAAATAATGGTGTTAAAATGCGATAAATAAACATATTTTTTAAAGTTAGTTTTTTTAATGTTAACTAGTGTAATTTAGGATTAAAAATTAATGTGAATGTAACTCTCAACATGAAGCTGTAACGAATTTAAATAGTAAGAAAATTGCGCTCGATATAATCTATATATATAAAAATGAATTGCTGTTCGTTAGTCTCGCTAAAACTCTAAAACGGCTTGACCGATTTGAATAATTTTTTTTGTTTTGTTTCCTCTAATACAGGGGTGGTTTAAAAAAATAAGAATAAAGAAAACCAACCCCTAAGGGGGGGAAAGGGGGATTGAAAATTTGTTAACACATTAACTGGTGTTGCATTGTATATTTAACACATTAACTGGTGTGGCACTACAAACGTAACACATTTACTGGTGTGGCACTACATAATTAACCATGTTAACTTCTTTTAGGGATGGGGTAACGAATTGTAGAGTGTGCTATCCATAATAGCGTGATAACTCCACCATCACCTACCTAAAACCTTCCCAGGGTACATCGGAATTACCATGAAAAATTTCATCCAGATTGGTCTAGCCAATTTGAGATGCATAGCGAACAGATAGGTCCATGTGTGTTTCTTTCTTATATAAATCTATAGTTTAATTCCAATCTTGACAAAATTTGCAAATTTGATCTTCAAAGCAAGAAGAAGGTCACTGTCTACATGAGATTTCGAAAAAATATTTATCGATAATAATTCATGGATTTGAATTCAAATTATGGACCAAATATATACAATATATCTCCTGACGAACAATGCAAGGTAATGTTTATGCAACAATAGATTGCTCTGTTTGTTTCAACAGTAGTGATAGCAATACAGAATTCTAATATGGCATTAAATACAAAAATTGGAGAAAATATACCAGATTCAGCCAATCAAATAGTTATGTATGTAAGACGTGTTCATTAAGACCTGTAAATGAATCTCAAGACTGATCATTTTGTAAATTTCATTAACAAAAATATTTTGAGGACACACGACTTACATGCATAAATCGAGGACCACCCTCTTATAAAATATAATATTCTTCGAGCTTTCTAATTTCCTGACCATAATTTAAAGTTTCGCGTAATGGTCGTCAGCATACAGCTGGAAGGGTCTTCCTCCTCTGAGGATCAGTGAGAAGGCGTCGGAAATTTTAACAATACATATAATTCCTGTCCTTTGTGCTTTTCTTAGAATTGATAGTTGTTAGAATGCAACAGCTTCTTGGAAGCTTTAAAAATGAGCAGTAAATGGAAATAATGGAGGGTTAGCAGACTAATGAGAAACAGTGGAAAGGCGGCAGAGAAAGCAGCCCCTTCACTCGGTGCTGTATCGAATTTTCCAGCACACTGCTTGAACTAAACAAGTGATGAGTGACCCTGTGGCCGTCGATGCAAATGTGTCAACAGAAGAAACTGCGACTGCCAGATCACACCAAGTGATGAATGCACCAGTTTTGCTTCAAGACCTCGAGAGCAGAGTGTGAATTGCAACAGTTTACCAATTAGAAAAATTGATGTAAAAATTCTGCGACCTGGATTCGAACCAGGAACCCCGACTGTCATGGTCGACGCCTCTATCAATTGGGCTATCACAGACACTTGAACAGCCATGTTGTCACTAAGTGTCTTAAAGACAACCAAGTTGTCAAGAAGGAAAGCCCAATGTGACAAAAACAGATCGTGAATTTCTCCTATCCAAACCATCAGAAAGTTTGATGAACACACATTAAGAAATAAAGAAATTAAACTGAAGCAAACACCAAAACATTAGGTAAAGACTACTTGGTTGTCTTTAAGACACTTAGTGATAGCATGGCTGTTCCGGTGTCTGCCCAATTAGTAGAGGCGTCGACCATGACAGTCGAGGTTCCTGGTTCGAATCCAAGTCGCAGAATTTTTCCATCCATTTTTCTAATTAATATCATTTACCTCATGCTTGGAGTTCGCTCCAGTTTAATTTCTTTATTTCCTAACAGTTTATCAATCGTTGGAATTGCAGAATACACAGACACAAACGATCATGTACATTCATCGCCACCCAAGAAGAGAATTTTGGAATTGTGGAATTTTTAGATAAACAAATGAATTTTTAAAGATCAGGTTACACAAAATAGAAGAACTACAGCCATAGCCAGGGCTGAAAAAACGTCAGATAAAACCACTGTTTCATTTTCATTCTATTTCCTCCCATTTTCGTAGCCATACACATTATTCCACACTTTGTTTCTCCTGCACTATGGGTAAACTCGCTCACCTATACACAACATTCCAACACGAACCGGGGAGAACTATTACAGGGCCATCCATTAGGAATCTTTTAAAAGTTTTTTTTCGGTTTTTCTATATGAATTTTTACTGTTTTAATGTGTTAATTTTTACTCTATATTCCCATTCAGATATTGCAAACTTTCATCAAAAAAGAGTCCAAGCAACGCCGGGTATATCAGCTAGTGTAATAATTAAAATTTACAATTAAAATATTGGAAAGCATAACTGGTTTGATTTCAATTCAATATACGTGTAATTTTGAATTGAAGCAAGTTCATGAATCCAAGTCAAAAGGATAAGCTTGAATTACTATGATATATTAAGCTTTTGAAGCGAAAATAAAACTGAATTCACTAGGAAAGAGAAAATCGAACTATCTGCTTTGAAGTAGATAATCTTTTTAGAAATCCAATTTTGTTTAAGTTTGATTGATGAAGTTTGAATTATTAACTGTTGATCTAATGATAAAAAACCACAATGATGACTGCCAGATCTTCAATTTAAATTAAATAATAATTTAAATATTTAATCAGGTCTGCTTTTAATCATTTAAGTAGTTTTACTAAATTCAACAATAATAAAAATTAGATTCCTTAAGGAATTATCTAAATCAAATTTTCTCAAAAATTTAACTTTCATCAAGCTCATCTTTTAATTTGGATTCACTAACTGATTGACTCAAAAAATATTATCTCCAGTAAAGTATTTGCTTAAATGAAAGCAATTTATTGTCAATTGTGTTTATCTGAAGTTTGAATTGTAAATTGAAATTTTTAATTCACAATAATTACCTAACATTTTAGTGAATGTTATTTTCTTATTAAATACAGCTAAGTCAAAAAATTTTAAGTTAAGCTTTAATTCAATTTTTTTTATTTTTCACAGAAGATTTACCTTCTTGAAATATTAATGAAATGAAATGCTAGATGCATTAAATAAACAACTTTTAATTATGAAAAGAAACCAAAACCTCTTATTCACAAAGAATTTCTTTTTTTCACACTTTCAGCAAAAGAAAAAAACTATACAGGGCGATTCTGAAAAAGTGTGTATAACTGTAAGCAATGACAGAGGTGGCCAGAATGAACATTTTTTTTTAATACAATGTGGGTCCGAATTTGAACGCTAAGATATGAACAGAAATAAAAATGCCGCCACCAAGATCAACAAGTTAATAACTCAGGTTCTGCAACGCCTTGAATAATGAATTTTGGAGGAATAACAGGTTACATAAATCTCTGTACACCGTTAAAGTTTGATCGAATTCCAACGAATAGTTTCCGAGTTACGCACTCAACATCGTAATACGTGCTGGTTATTAATCGCATGTGAGCACTGTTACGATTTTGAATGCGTAACTCGGAAACTACTCATTGGAATACGATCAACTTTTATAAGCGTTGAGATGCTTTTGAATATGGCGAACAGTTGCTCCTTTGCATCTTCCTAGCAAACTGTTATCAAGTAATCTCCTATGTCTAGGTGGCAGTTGTGATCTTCCTTTACCGGAATCGTCTTTATTCAATGCATGTAATAATATTGGGATGTAAGCTTTCGAGTTTGCTGTTAGGAAAATATTATAGACGACATCTAGTAAAGTGTGTATAGATTTTCTTGGTGGACTCTGTATTTTAAATCAATAATTTTTTCAGATTCGTAGTAAGTAGATTACAAGTAAACTGTTTCTTTTATTTATTTATTTATTTATTTATTTATTTATTTATTTATTTATTTATTTATTTACAAATAGAAGGGTGAGAACCTATCCAGGGTTATTCAAAAAGACGGAGCAGATTTCAAATATTTATTTCAAAGAAACTGTAAAAGAAAGAAACACATTCCACGCATCACTACATAGAGAAAGTTTCAAGTTTTAAAAGCGTACCTAAAAGTTCTATTCAAAGTGGCAATGTTCTTGTTTATAGGAAAATAGCGATGCTAGAAGAGAAATCATTAAAGTGCTGCAATTTGCGAAATGTGAATGCACTGTTCAATTGCAACGTCAATTCCGACGTCAGTTCAATAAACTACTGCCTCATCGTAAGCAAAATTGCGTCAATATCAGCAGTTCTTTTGTTTTTTTTTTTTACTCAAAACATCTTAAATGCCACTCTTCGATCTTTCTCTATCCTGCACTTTCTTCTTTTATTTTCATCATATCTTTTCCTTTAAAGTGGTATAAAGAAATTCTTAGAAGATAGTTCACACTTCGCAAACTACAGCAGACGAAACGACTTTTCTCATGGCATCACCATTTTCTATAAACAAGTAACAGCGCCGCTTTGTAGTATTGAATGGAACTTTAAAACTTTGAAACTTCCTCTTTCCAGCGATGTGCGAAATATGGTTTTGTCTTTTACAGTTTATTTGAAATGAATGTAAGAAGAAAGCCCTGTATAAGAAGAAATATAAACAAAATGATAAAAGTCAAATATGAAACGTTTTTATTTGTGGAATTCGCTTCCCTCAGTTTTCTCTGCTATATATCCAAGTTTTATTTTGTTAAACGTAAAAAAATCTTTTGTTTTCTTCTCAACAAGCTTTCATAAAACTACTTTTGAAGTAAGTAAAAGCGTGAGGTTATTCAACAGAAAAATTCACTCGCAAGAGGGCTTTTAAAATATCCTCCTCCTTCATAATCGTTGAAGATTTGAGGATAAAAGTTTTATGCCCCCTGAGGCTTTAGCCTTTCAAAAGTCACTTGATTAAAAAAAATGAGAGAAAGGTGAAAAAGATAAGATTTTAAAATAACAAAATGAATAAATAAAAGACCTTAAGAAAAGTCTGTGTGCATATTTCCAAGTACAATTCTTAATTTCGAAAGAAATATAAATTTACCGCAATCGCTGAAGTAAGGTAGTCGATCGACTTTTTCTATCCTAGTAGCCTATACGGTAATCAGAATGTCATCTTTACTATCATTTCAGATAAATCATTTCGGTATTTCTACTAAAACTCATATAATAGATATAATTTTTTTCCCCTAAAGATAATTACATATTTTCCGTTCATTTACAAAATCTAATTGATCGCAACTATAGAATAATTTCGACAAACAAACTTCTCTTTGAAAATTACATAAAAGCTCTTTATTATTTAATCATGTTCATATTTTCCTTTACATCGTTAATAAAAAAGGGGAGAGGAACACGATATCTTCGAATTAGTTAACAACACGAGGATCCAATGTTGCAAACCAACGCAAATAAGGAGAAAATTCGAGGGTGGCTAAGCTCAGAAGCAAAAATGCTACAATGATGAAACATTGACCTCAACAAGATTAGCGATATACTAAACGTCAAAAATAACAAGTAAATAAACAAACAGTTTCCAATGGCTTGTAACAGAATATCTCCCAAACCAAGTTCCCAGGGATGGTTGAAAAGAAAAAATTAATTACTTAGTCAAACGAGATTTTGTAATATTTATTGCAGTGCATGGTTCAGAGCAAAGATCATTCCGTGAACATGGGTTTCGAATTCTCAATGTTTTTTTAAGCATGTTTGTTCGATATAAGCAAATAATTCAGATTAAAAAATAAAAAATATAAACGTTTAATAAGCTTTCCAAAACACAAGAGGAGTGGAGAATGGAGGAAAAACTATTCATAAGTAAGCCTGAATAAACATCATTAAATGTTACGCTTGGTGCATAGCGGACTTCAAAAAAAGCTGAGATTTTCAAAGGCGAATGGTCGATAGTCATAACATAAATTGCAAAATGTTAAATACTAAGACAATGCTAATCAATTAAAGAATATTAATTCCCTTTTGTCATTCAATTGTCGATATCGTTCATCATTAAATGAACAACGAGAACATTAATTGATTGGTTATCTCTCTTGTGCGCAACTTGATAACCTGATGTAAAATGCAATTTTATAATATTCTATTCAAATATACAAATGAGTTATTATGTCTAAATGCTCAGACATAAAACATATGTCTACGTTTCTAACCACAATCATTTTTATAAAAGAAAATTTTTTACTATTTTCCTTTTATTTGACTGTAATTAGAATATTTTCCTAAATTGCTTATATTAAATTTACACCAAAATCAATGCATATGCATACGCCAACGGAAAAATCTGCATATTGCTCATTTTTGAAAATGGTCTGCCAATGGTTCGTTTAATGCACGGGTTTTAAAGATTGATTAATCCATTAATCGTTAAAAATTATCGATTCATTCTGTTTAATTAGTTTATTATCATTATTTACTTTATTCTGTGAGTGGCCTAATTTCTGGCGTATCAGCGTTAAATGTTTAATTGAAAAAAAGGCCTGAACATTTTGAATTATAAGGAAATAAAACATATCAGAGAAACTGTGGATAAACAATAATAAAAAGGAAAGAAACGATACCACTTTTCCACAATAAATGTTTTAAAAAACAAAAGAACTGTTACTTACCCTTATTGTATTACGCTGACGAAGACTACGTGATCGCTCGAAATGCGCATCCGTAGATAAAAAAATTATTGTGGAAAGCTTTTATTTTATTTTCTTCTTACCATTTTGAATTGGTTAAACTTAATTGAAAACCTGAGAATGGTGGCAACATAATTAATTAATTTCAACACAGTAACATTTCACATATGGCGTGGCTTTTAGGACATTGCCAAAATCCATTTCGGGATAAACAGTCGCTTTAGAATGGACTCATATTTACTAAAAAGATGCTAGCTCAATATCAAATAACTTCTCTTTCAAATGGCCAACATCTACCCACAACAGGGCGAATAATCTTTCAAACAAAATTAGACCGACACATTATTACAGAGGTTGAATCAAAAGTAGTGGCCGACTCTGGAGGGAGGGGGTTAGAGTTTGACGAATTCTGGGCGAAGACCATTTACCACAAGGTATATAGCAGTTTATTAAAAGAAACGAGTGGGAAGAAACGTCAGTACGAATTTGAATGTCATAGACATTGTGCCACCTGCGTCACCCAATGTAAAAGTATGGCAGAAAAAATTGGTGATCCGCGGGCTCCTTCGTCACTATTGGAAAAAGGGGACCAGTGCGCGAGCAGCAGTCGCCGAAATTTGCAGGGTGGAAGATCAGGGTGTGACCAATGAACGGACAGCACGACGGTTGTGACACTTTTCGTCTGGAGACATGGGCCTGGAAGATGCGCCAAGGAGCGGAAGACCCAAAGTATGACGCAGCCCTACGGCTACAAGTAGAAGCCAACCCAGGCAGCACCACCCGTAGACTAGCGGCGGACACCGGGACATCACAGTCGAGAGTGGTTCGACATCTGCACGCCATGGAAAAGGTCAACAGGAGCTGCCGAGTTGTGCCCCACGAGCCGACGCCCGCGTAAGCACAACAACGGGTGAAGCTGAGTCGTCAACTGCTGGAAAAAATCGAGGTTCTGCCACATCCAGCATACAGCCCGACCTGGCACCTTCCGGCTACCATCTCTTCCGGTCCATGGCGCACTTCCTGCGTGGACGGCGCTTCGCCAATATCAGTGAGGTTGAAGACGCCGTGCTTGAACTGGAGGAGTGGTTTCGCGAGGGCATCCGCCAACTGGCTGATCGTTGGATGAAGACCATCGAGCATGATGGACTCTACTTTGAAGATTAGCAATGAGTGGTTCCTGTCTGGAGCCAATTTAAAAGTTTGCTTGGTGATCGGCCACTACTTTTGACTCAACCACTACTTATAAGAATGCATGCCTGATCTGTACGTTTATCCAGCCGTCCGCCGTTTGTACGATAACAAAAACGGATTTAATTTTTCAAATTCTATTACAACAAGATTAAACAGAGTATTAAAAAAAACCGACTTTGATAAAACTTTCACTATCGTCTAGCTATAACCAGCCATAGCTTGAAAACTACTGAACCGATTTTGATGAAACTTGGGACTGTTCCCTAAGTTGAAAGATACTTAATCCAATAAAAAAGAATTATTGCAATTCGATTTCTAGTTTCTGAGAAATACGTGGACAAACATACATACATACACACACTTATGAAATTTGGCACACCTGTTTAAAAGCCCACATAGACTAACATATACGAATATTGTGCAATTCCAACAATATTACGTACATACGCGTGGAATTGATAACTTTTTTTTGAAGTCGGTTAAAAAGAAGATCTTAGCTCAGCTGTATCAACTTTTCAGGCTTTTTCGTGGAACCCATCAAGTCGAATGCTCATATGAAAAAAATTAATCCGTTTTCAAGTTATGGTGCAAACGGCGGACGGCCGGTCGGATAAATGTACAGACCAAGCGTACATTCTTATAACTAGCTTCTTGCTAAAGCTCAAATAAACGTCAACTTTTAGTCGATAACACGGATCGTTTCACTCATCTGGTACGCACAACTTAAATTCTTTGAATTTAACTATTTTGTCTTTCCGCCCCGAAGCTCCTTTACTTCAGGTGAAGTCGGTATCTATTCTCGACAAGAATTATCAGAAAGATCTGTGATCCCTTGGATCAAGGATATTTTTTTTCCTTGAGGGATGCAGTGATGATTTTTTTCTGAATTTCTGGATATTTATTATTTTCTGTTTTGTGAGGGCGTTTTGAAAAGCTTTGGCTCCTATGCGATAGCTTCAGCAATTTGCGAGATACGGACGTGAAACTGGTATGAAAGAAAAGCCTGATTCATGGACTATCATGACACCAAGCAAGGCCTATCTACAACGTTACGCATCCGCGAAAATGGCGACGTACATGGTCGTTCTGTTGAAACAACGTGTTGTGATAGAGTTCCTCACCGTGGAGGGTTAGACGCTCATAGATACTCCGGATGAGTGTTATCTACGGCAATGCATGTATGGAGCTGGCCAGGTGGCCGAGAGGGCTAGGGCGTAGGCTTTCTAGTTCTCGAGTCCATCTGATCGTGTGTTCGAATCCCGCCGTGGGCATGGATGTTTGTGTTTGTCCCGGGCTGCGTACAGATATAAATTGTGTAAAAGGTGCAATATGACTTTAGTGGTCGACGCAAAAAAATTTTCATAAACCAACCAACCAATGCATGTATGGATGTGAATACTGCCAGAAGGTGGGGAAGGAGTGTGAAAGACTGCAGTCTATGCACAACAATCCTGTATGACCAGCCCGCCGTGGACAACCCGTGACATCTGAAGAAACATCTGAAGGATTACCATTACACCAGTGATAACTGAGTGAAAGCAGCAGTGCATCATTACAGCCGGCAATGGATACCAGACTACTTCGCCGACGGAAAGAAAAAAACTTGTCTAACTTTGGCGTGAATGGTGACTACTTTGAAAAATAAAGCACTGTCTGGTAGAGGAAGAAAAGTGTGGGTCTTCTTGCACCTCGGGTCAATATCGCAAATTGCTGAAGCTAGCGCTAGGAGGCAAAACTTCAAAAATTCAAGTTCGACGCTTTCGATTCTTCGCTCTAATCCAGCTTCTCATAGATCGGCTCCTCATCACAGGCGCGTCAATTAGTCACCTGTAATGATGCGTTTCTTTCTATGCCTCCTGCTAAACGTGTAGACTGCTGTCGCAAAATCCCTAAGAAAAGCTCATGTACGCTCCGAGATATTCTTAGAGCGATTAAGTGGCGCAACCAAGTATCTTCGAATGGCCATTGGTCAAGGGATTTGCGGGTAAATTTGAGTCGTTTTCCCGATTTAGGATTGACGTCAGAATTGGAATCTATAGTCGTAAATGACACAGATTTTCTTAGTACGCTGTGTCATTCCTTGTAGAGATAAAAATGTGAGCGCTGCACGTGTCCCTAAGAGCTTTCAAATAGTTACCATCGCCATTCGTATTTGGCGCTCCAAAATTTAACCCAATGTCAACCTTACACACGAATTTATTCGTGAATTGTGAATCTTCTTGCAGTTTATCATTTGAGACTTCTTTGCCTAAGTTCCAGATAAATTTGAAAACGATTATCATAATAATTTGCTAATATTGCCTTCGTTGAGAGCCTTTGTTGTATTAATGGTTCCTCTTCAAGTCGTGGTCTTTCCTTTAGGAACTTCTAGCCTGATAACCTTCTCCTTAGAAATTTCTAGCCTGATAAAAAACTATATTTTTGACCTTTGGTTGACGTCTCACTCATCAATGTTCTTTCTTGTGTCCGCGAGATCACTTCGCTTCGCCTGATCTCCGAGTGAATTTCAACTTTCGTTATTACATCTGTCAGGGTCCGCGTAGCTCGTTGGTCGCTTTGGTTTTCCCGTTTCGTAGAGAAAATTCAATCTTCATTCCTTCAGTTCCTTCGAAAGCGTTCCAGGTATCTTAGCTAGCTTTCTTCCTTCTTCTTTCTCATTTTTGAGCCCTTTTATTCACTTTTCCTCCTGAATTTTTGCCCTGATTGAATGTTCCGCATAATGCTTTCGCCGTCAGCAGTTCAGCATAGCTCCTTTTCCCTTAACATTTTAGCATAACACTATTAAAAATGTCTTTGGGAACCAATTTTCTTCCTACGTCTTTTTATACATTAAGAAATCTTTATGAAGAAACTTTTTTGGAGTGATAAATTCAAGTGCCATTCATTAAAAGTCATTAAGAAATATATTTCATAAAATTTCCAATCCGGTATTAAAGTACCACTGCTTGGCAATACTTCCGCTTTTGAAAGTCATTAAATAATGAATCATAATGGGTTACGGATGAAAGGAATATCCCCCCGTTACCTGGTTATCGAGCATATTTTATTAATAGAGTTAATAAACGGGGAGGCGGTGTTTATGTTACTGATAAACGGATTGCTAGAGTAGACTCTGAACATTCAAAAATTTGTTCAGACTGAAATTTTAACAATCGAGCTAGATCGGAAATTTACTATAATATTTCTTTTGAAACTCCTCAACTGGTAACTTTAAAGTCTTTTGTTCCTTAATTTCTAAAACTTTACAGGATCTACAAAGTACAGGGAGGATTTATGTTATAGTCGGCCTGAGCAGGCCAATCCGGGCACTCAATGGGTTGCTTGATACAATCCCCCGTGCTGGTCTGCAATAGGTCACGTATTTCTACACCCATTATTCACTGCACCACTTAACATATTCTGCTATTGATGGTTGCTTTGCCCCAAGCGCCTCCTGTTCTTTTTTAATTACGCTCTTGATGCCGCCATAAGCGACCATTTTCCTATATTGATGGTTTTCAAGTTTATCCCACCTGTAGTACCACGGCCGAAACGGCTTTCTAATAATATTGTGACACATCTTCGCATAATGACGCTGGATATATATCTTACGGCAACTGATTGGCAATCTATTTGCCCTAACTCGATGGGAGCCAACCAACAATGTCGCAATTTTATTTTATATGTAAAGAGAGGTTGCGATCATTATTTCGTAAGTTCATCTTACATATCTCCTACCATATCCGTCAAGGGGATGCGTAAGCCTTGGATAATTCCGGGTCTTATGTTAATGGTAAAAAAGAAAAACCGACTATATTTGAAATCCAGATGTAAGTCTTCGGTACTCGCACTTAGAGCGTACAAGTATTATTCGAATCAGGTGAAAAACTCGATAAATCGTGCTAAGGAAAAAATATTATGAGGCACTTTTTGAAAAACTTTATTCTTCGAGAGATAAATGGTGAGAGCTAACTAAGTTGTCTGGAAGTACACTACCCTTGAATATACCATTTTCATCTTCTGAGCAAGTTACAGAGCAATCGTTAACTGAACTTTTGCAGCTACTTTTGCCATCTACTTCTACCAGTAGCTCTTTATCAATTTTTTCGAAAATTTTCGAAAAGCTTTTTTTTAAGAGCTTATTAGACTATGTTCATGCAAATAAATTTTTCAACCTCGATCAACACGGCTTCTTCCTCAACAAAAGTACTGACAAGAACACATAAGGATCCGTAGTTACTGAGTATGCTTGCTATGTGTTACAGCAACCGAAACTAGCTGTAACAAATCGAAAGTCTGGAAAGGATCGAGACACCGCGAGAGCGAGCACGAGAGGAGAAGGACAAGAGCGCGACTGGAGGGGACAAGAGCGGGAGTTACGGAAGAAGACAGTCGGGAATAGAGAGAAGGAACAAGCTTGGCAGATATACGTTCCTAGCGATACGAAGGAACGTAAGTATGGAATTAAGTGCTCAACGAACGGAGAAATGAAAACTCCGACGACGAAACGGAGCACGGACCAGGAAAGCAGAGCTAAGCGAGCGAAAGAGGAAAATACGGCAACGAAAAGTTGGCAATGGCGGAATACTGACCGCTCTACATTAAAAGAAGATGGCCGTTCGTTCAACCAGCGGGAAGAGATTAAATGCCTCACAGCCAGCGGGACCAAGGGTACTCAACTTACCGAGGACGACTTACCGGTATATTTTCACTTTAGTATAATCAAAGAAGCTGCTTGCCCACTTCACCACGAAGCGTGATTGTTGCACGGTGTGATGTCAGGTTTTTCAGGTATCTCTAAAAACTGAAAAATAGTTTCGGTGACCAATAAAATAAGTACTGACCATTAGCCTTCAAAGCATTGGAACCCATTTTTTCCACAGAAAAGTAGATCGCTTCCTGTGTTATAAGCACGTTCAGTCGGATGAATTCCGCGCAAGTGTGTCTAATCTTGTCGCACGCGTCGTGCGCATTTTTTGTCGGATGAAATCTGTGCGCGCAGTTTCCGTGTAGATGTGTTTGAGCCTTTAGCATTGTTTTATTTTTCCCAAAACTTACCTGAGAACATTAACTCTAACTGTAATTCTCTAATTAAACAAGTTCGAGTTAATGAAGTTTATTAGAACAAAGAAAGAAATATTAGAATATTTGACGGCTTATTATAATTTACAATTCTGCCTTGCTCCCAGTTTTACCTCGTAGTTAATGAATTGGAATGACTCTTTAAGAAAAGATATCAAGCGTGTTTCTATTGAACGCTTAAGGAGAATTTTCTTTCTACATTTACTTAAGAAAGGAAAAAGACGAAATTATGTGAAAAGTGTGCGACGCTAATTATTTAATTAATTACGTGTCTAAATTATTGCGTTTATCTGAAGGCGGCTATTCCATTTTTAGTGCTTGTGCAAATTTTGTGTCGGGGGTAACTTCCGTTAATTGAAGCTATTTTACTTAAGTATTGGAAATACAAGTTTATTGCAAGTACGCAGTGAACTAGCATTCTAATTGTGTGTTACTATATTTACTACAGAATACCGTCGTCATATGACTGTACTGGTATTACACCTAATTGAGAGTCTAGTTTAATGACTGAATTATATTAGTGCTTAGGACTTCTAGGACTGTGGATATAATTTAGTATATCCCAATTTTTGGCATTATTGACAACAAATTAATGAGTGCGAAGTTAACGAAGTAGGTTAACTAATTTTGTGTCTAAAGAATTGATACAATGGCCAATTGTTTTGTTACTACATTGTTAGAATTTGGTCCTATTCTAATTTAAAACTTTAATAGCGATATCAAGGCAATTTGCTTGTTTATTGTTAGATGCCAGTGGTATAAGGAAATACCCTCATACATAATTACTTGTTTCAATTATTTTGCAAGTTAGTGAATTATATTTATCGTTAATTCTCTAAATGATAGATTTGATTTATGATAATTATGGTTTGACTAATGACAATATTTGTTTAATGTTTACAAAAAGATTAATGGTTGTGTAAGTGAATATAGACAACATCTCAAGATCTTTATAAGAAAGGTATTCAATAATTTGATTTTATTGATAATTGTGTTTAGAAATTAGGATTGGGTATTTCTATTGCGAAATGTATTCCATTCTCTATTATATTCTCTTGAATAAATTATTTAGATTTTGCTCAAATGTATAGCAGTGATCACAAGTTTATTTTAGTGCCAATTTATCCAATAATCTTCTACTGCGTGACTCAGGCACGTGACACTGAGCTCTCAGAGTTCGTTACATCAGAAATGGCATGCAAAAAATACGTGACAGCCGTTTTCGTCGATTTTGCCAAAGCTTTAGACACCGTTTCTATCCCTTTGCTACTGACTAAGCTGTCTAAGCAATATAATATATTTGGTGCGCCCCTAAATTGGATTGCCGACTTTTCGTAAGTATTATCTTATGTATTTGAATATTACATCATCGACAGTTATTTGGAACTTGGGGGTATCACAGGGATCAGTATTGTCGCCATTCTTTTTTAATCTCTACATTAATGTAAGCGGATGATGTAAATCTGTTGCTGTCAAATAACGATCCTGATGCATCAATACTAGCTATTAACAATGCTTTGGCAAGGTTACGTAGTGGTCATCTGACAACAATCTCTGTCAATGTGGGAAAAACTAAAGTACAGTACTATTTTTTTAACAACGCAATGAACGTCAGGTTCCCAACTCCTCTGATATTTTTATGGGGATCAGTTAATCGAGACAATTAAGTCTTACAAATACCTACGTCTGACAATATCGCACGACCTGTCCTGGGATCTACATATCAATTCCTTGATGATCAAGTTGAATCGGGAACAAGTTATAATATCACGGTTAAACTACCTTCCCCGGAACATGTTTATATTTTGCTTGGATACAGTTTAATCTTTCTTACTGTGCTATTTTGTTCTATCACAGCCTATAATTTATCAAGAATTAAGAAGTTACAGAAATGGTTTCTTCGAGTTTTATTGAAAGTTCCTAAAGGGACTCCAACTTTTCGATCTTAGGTATTTTGACTATTGATTAGATTTACAGAATGCAGACTTGTCAGTTTATTTACAAGATATTAAATTCACTTCTAATGGACTCTACCCCACTTAATATTGTTACTATACATAGTTATCTTTAAAGGCAGGCCTTAAGATATTTATCTGCCGATGAGTAGACAAAAATACCGAGCATCAAGTCTATCATGGGCGGGGTTCGTATTGTGGGCAAATATACAGTCAGAGATACGACAGTTGGTCCCTTATTCGAAGTTCCGTACAGAGTTAAGAAATACATTCTTTTGCAGTCATGACACTTGCTGCTGCATGGTTAAGGACTTAGCATTTTTTTTGGTTGAAGTTGAGCTTTTTACTATAATGCA
This sequence comes from Rhysida immarginata, assembly GCA_023313115.1. NCBI lineage: Eukaryota > Metazoa > Arthropoda > Chilopoda > Scolopendromorpha > Scolopendridae > Rhysida > Rhysida immarginata. Next base: position 1,231,159 of record JAHWFO010003124.1, read on the forward strand.
GAAGCAGTATTTCAGTTGATGCAGTAAGCTATCATACTCCATCCAGCCTTAGTTTGCGCGAAATGCGATGGACATGTTAATTGTTATGTATTGTTTAAGTTTTGTTGTAACAATGTCCAACAATTGAAACGGCCATCACATTTCGCGCAAACTAAGGCTGGATAGACTATAGTATTTGCGTTTGTCAATGCTCACATTTTTTTTTATTAACTCTCCTCCCATTCTAGTGGTAACACCGGTTTATATCTTGGATCGAACAGTTACAGAAAACGGGAATTGATATCGGTGGGAGCTAATTCGATTTCGTTAAGTGATAGATGACAAGGATGCCCGGTGGCTATCTAATTAATGATCGTTTAAGTTATAGTGTCTACCCTGTTAATACATGTGAATCTTGCTAGTACTTATATTTTTGAATTATTTATTTAGAACTAAGTTTTGTTTGACTTCAAGTCGTCATTAACATTTTGCATTATTATACAGAAATTATTTCTATCTTAGAACGTGAGTGTTCTCTGCCGGCGATTGACGCAGAGGTACCGTCTCGTTACTCGTCTGTGGGAGAAGGTGGGTAAAGGGCTTTCACATGTGGATTCTGAAAGCTGCTTCTGCCTTCCGCGCAAGATTTTCACGTTTAGTAAGGATGCGCACATGCCCAAGGGGTCCAAATTGTTGGTGAGCGGCCAACCAAGATAACTGGATATTGTTGCTGTTTTTTCTAATGTTAAGAATAACAATTTATTAACGAATTGTTAAGAATAGTAAAATGTCGATTACTCTGTAACTTTAATTGATTTAGGTAAACTCCCTTACGGTACTGTCTTCCAATGTATTACGGAGATTACTTATATTTTATACATAATCTATGAATATACTTAATAAGTTTATACGCCCATTGTTTTCTATTAATTATTGTATACTTCTGCGATCCGCCAATCATAATTACAATCATATTTTGTTATGATTATTGTTACTAATCCGTTGTGTTTAATATATTTTTGGCTGAAGCCCTCAGAGATCTACCTTATCGGTCTACCTGACCATATTGATCTTTGCTAGGTCTTGTGTGCATCTAAACCACCTTAATTTAAATAAATAAATAAATAAATAAATAATAATAATAATAATAATAATTACGAATGTCCGTAACCATCAAAGAGGAGAAACAAGATAGAGAGTGCATTCGGATGCCGGCACTGAGGCAAAATACCAACTGCGATTGGGGATGGATGAGAGCGAAGCGGCGCTATTGATAATGCAAAGGCCGTGTTGTTTAGCATTTTCAGAAATATAATTCTCCATAAGAGGAATTGCTGTTGCAAGCAGTGGCAAAGGAGACAGCAAGTAGTTTTGCGCACTCTTATCTTATTCCTCCTCTATGGTACCATTAGAATTTACCGTGAATTTTCTTTGAGCACCGATAGATGGCATTAATTTGGTAGCACTTTATGAAACTATTTTGAGTATACTATAACCACTGGAAATTTAGTGCATCGTAATAAATTTTCTTCTTGTCCCGTGATTTTTTTACGGGAGAAATACTCGTAAATAAATAATACACCATGATCGATTGTTGTACAATTCAGAACTGGAATTGGGACCAACACTCGTTAATTGTTTATATTTTATTGAATGACATCCAATTGTAGATATATCTGTTGCGTGCAATAATTTTGATGGAATCCTGAACACTGATAACAAAATTTCTTATGCTGTGAGATATGAATGCTGCAAACCACAAAGCGTAGCGAAGTATCTGATAAAAAATCTGATATGTAAAGAAATATGCTCACAATTTTACAGTTATAACAAGATTTATTAATATGCTGGAAGAGCAATTATCTGATTCTAACTAGGTAATTAGCAGATACCAATTAGTATTATCATATTGATTATACAATAGAAGACCGAGAATAATTACTAGATTCTAACAGTTTTAAAAAGAAAAAAGGTCAAATATAAGCTAAGAAATTAGGCCTAGTTCACTGTTAAGTATATTTGTTTAAACAATGCAACTCTAAGTGGTGAACTATATGAATTGCGGTTATGATCTTTCGTTAATTGCATTTTTGTCAAAACATCTACAGACTTAAGAGCGCTTTATGATAATCGTTGTTCGAATTAAAGCGGCAACTTCTAATTATCTCATGAGATGACTTGAAGAATGGCTACAGCTTTAGAGACGATCTTCAAGAAACTGATATGGTTTCCCGAAGATAAATGAGAAACCATCGAAAAATTTTGAAAAAACCGCTGTATATATATGATCGGTGTTTCAATCAGTGTTGCAATATGATCAGTCGTTATTCTGCCTTTAATTTTCGAATCGTTCATGAATGCTACAATCTGAAATGTAGTAAAAAATTTTTTATAACAAGTGGAGCCAAAATATTCCCACGTTAAATTGTCATATCTCGGGATTGCCAAAGGGTTTTTTTTATTTGCTTTCTTTCATGACTCTTATTTGAGAACTTGATTTATAGCCTTAACGCTCTCTTTTATCTCGAGAAGAATTACAGATGCTAGTGGTGTGGGCCGTCAATTTTTGGAAAGATCGTTTTCGTCCAGGATCAAGCTGAGTATTTCTTTGTAATTGGCCATTTCACGCACTTGTAAAACTAGGAACAGCCTTCGACAGAATTCAAACTGCAGATTAAGGCGATTCTGTGCCTGCAATTTTCCTTTTTCTCTAGATCGAATCAGACTGTCTAGAATCTTATGTGAGATCGTCTCTATAAGCTTTTTAAAAGCTTCAACGCTTGTTTTAGCTCATGTTACAAATACCTCCCCCGCCCCTCCCCAGAATGTTTAAACCGGTGCTTGAAATTGAAGTTAAAAAAAAGGTCTACATAGAAAATCTAATTGCTAAATAATTTGTTATTCTTATCTTATATTAAGAAGGTGAAATTGTCTAAAACAATAAACAAATGTGTTCAGTTTGCATTAGTTAATTTATAGCCAACTATTTATTATTCCATTAAGATTAATTAATTAATAAAATTTTGTAAAAATTCCAAGAAGGAGTTTTAGCTGTGACGCTTTAATAGTTTTAAATTTATTGAATAAAGAATCTTTTGAAACAGTTTATTTCTCATAACAACAAACAATAAAGATAGCATAGCACGCAATATTTATGGCTCTTTGTTTACATTCTAAATTTAAACCATGAACAATACAAAAGAGAAAAGGAAAAATTAAAGAATGATCTGAATGAGGAAAAGGTCGACAAAAAATTAAATACTAGCATCTGAACTGAACGAGTCTACGAAAATGCCTGAAAAGCTGATACAGCCAAACGAAAGCCTTGATGATGAAATATGGTGTTGAAAAGAGAAATTGAAAAAGTTAATCCGTTTTCGAGTTACCATTTACGGAGGTTGAGTCAAAACCAGTGGCCGATCACCGCGCAAATTTTTAAATGGGCACCAGACAGGGCACTCATTGCTAATCTTCAAAGTAGAGTCCATCATGCTCGATGGTCTTCATCCAACGATCAGCCAGTTGGCGGATGCCTTCGCGAAACCACTCCTCCGGTTTCTGGGCGAAAACGTCACGCACGGCGTCTTCAACCTCACTGACATTGGCTAAACGCCGTCTACGCAGGAAGTGCGCCATGGACCGGAAGAGATAGTAGTCGGAAGGTGCCAGGTCGGGGCTGTATGATGGATGTGGCAGACCCTCGATTTTTTTCCAGCAGTTGACGACACACCTTCACCTGTTGTACTTGCGCGGGCATCAGCTCGTGGGGACAACTCAGCAACTCCTGTTGACCTTTCCCATGGTGAGCGGATGTCGAACCACACTCGATTGTGATGTCCCGATGTCCGCCGCTAGTCCACGGGTGGTGCTGTCTGGGTTGGCTTCCATTTGTTGCCGTAGGGCTGCGTCATCCACTTCTTTGAGTCTTCCGCTCCTTTGCGTAATCTTCCAGGCCCATGTCTACAGACGAAAAGCGGGCGAACCACCGTTGTGCTGTCCGTTTATTGGTCACACCCTGACCTTCCACCCTGCAAATTTCGGCGTCTGCTGCTCGCGCACTGGTCCCCTTTTTCCAATAGTGACGAAGGAGCCCGCGTATCACCAATTTTTCTGCCATATTTTTACACTGGGTGACGCAGGTGGCACAATCTCTATGACATTCAACTTCCCACTCGTTTCTTTTAATAAACTGCGATATACCTTTGTGGTAACTGGTCTTCGCCCAGAATTCGTCAAACTCTAACCCCCCCCCCCTCCAGAGTCGGCAATTACTTTTGACTCAACCTCTGTAAATGGCGACGGACTGATAAACGTACAAACCAAATGTGGATTTCTTGTAAATAGCTACAGCTCCTAATAATATATGGTGATCGTCAAATCCCTTTACCGGAGACATATTTAATAACTCAGAACTTACATATACAATGTTAATGAATTTTTTGTAATGTTCTCTATGAAGAAGAAGATAAGATAGTCGGATGAGGTACACAATCCTATCGAAATCTCCCTGTCTTCAAACAGATTGCACCTGTTCCATACAAATGGAAATGGTTACACATTATGGTTGTGTATCTGCTTCATGGTGCTCGTTATTCAGCACAAACGGGCATTATGCACTCCATTTCCTCGAAAGTTAATCATATTTGTTCGAGTAAAGGAACTTTCTGATATTAATTCCATTTTGTCTTAACTACATTTTATGATAGACAATTACTTTCAATTGGAAAAGCAATTAATTGCATTAAAAATAATCATGAGCAAGATGGCAGAGGCACTATTAAACAAATTACTTTAAGCAAGTAACGATTTATATTTTATAAAAATAGGTCAATTTAAAAGGCAAAATTAAAATTTTATAGTAAACAATTTGGTTTTACTATTTTAGCTTATGAAGAAATAAATGTTACAAAATTTTAGATTTATTACAACTTTTAATGAGCTTCACATAATGTCACTCAAATGATGCTCTATTCTTGATACATGTTGCAAAATTTCTGGTGAAAAAATTTAAGGAAATTTTGACAATGTAGCTTTCAGTATTCAATAAATTTTAGGTTTTCGCTTCCAATTTAAATAAATAAATAAATAAAATGCCGTGACAGTATAAAATAAACTTTAGTTTCTTTGATGAGCTATTTTAATTTTTTTTAAATCACGAAAACTGCTATAAAATGTCCGAAATTATATAAGACCATAAAATTTATGTATTGTTGATTTCTCTACTTAAATTTTATCACTCGCTTACGTTCTTTAATATAATGAATAAAGAATACACAAGCAATGCCAACAACTATTTGCAGTATTAATTAATATTCCCATATAAAGTAGAATTCCACGATTTGTATACCAATAAAAATTGTATTCTTCAAAATTCTCTTTCGTGCAAACAACGCAGAATGAAATAAATGTCACGGAAATATATATTTTTTATTAAGCGCTTTTCGCGACGCATATTTTATGAAATGTGATCATTACGTGGCTAGAACTCGGCTGCATGACCAATTCTGCATGAATTTATTATGGCAAATTTCATGTAAAATATGAATGCATAACGACATTAATGAGGTTCGTGGAACTTTACCATCAACGTCAAAATGAAATCTTAATGCGTGCTCTGCACGGAAGGTTCCGGCCATCTCCGGATTCTAAGTTTTGTGGGATCGAGTCTTAGTACTGCTTAAAAATGTTTTAGTCTGTCAATTTTATTCTCAATTAAGCCTCTTATCGTTCCAGTCAGTTTTAAACCTTACAAAAAACTGAACAACATCAAAAGTGGCTCTGTCGCATTAATCTGTAAAAAAGAGAATCGGTAATCAAATACCTAACAGTTTTCTTTTTAGTTATAGAAAGCATAGCAGGATAGTTTTTCACGTGCTATTAAATGGGCCTGATAGAGGCAATTAAATTTTTTGAGAGGTTCCTGTTAATTAATCGATAAAAAAAAGAATATCCCATTTGATGTTTATTTTTTCCTTGTTTTTTTTTTTTCCTTCCCAGTGAACAATCCTATCATGCAAATAAAACACCATCTTCCTTACATCGTAAAATTTTGTATTTCTTATTTGGGGAGTGAATATTAAAAAGAAAAAAAATCAATTTTCGTTTGGTCTCATTACGCAATAAAGATTCCTTTTATTTTTAACCGATCACCCGTGAAGATTTTATCAGCGGAGCGACCGCAGAGGGCCGAGACAGCATCCGCCAACGGAGGCAGGCAGCCACGGGGGCAGGCCGCTCGTTCGTCTGCAGCAGCTCTGACCCACTCTGTTAAAGCCAGCAAAGCGAAGCTTCTGTTACATAAAAAGCGCTCACTTCGTAAACAGCCGAAGCATTCTGACACAAGTGGGGCCTTTGTCGTTCGACAGCCCAAGAACCAACGATAAGCATCTGACGGAGGGAAGCGCCTCCATATTCGCCGATGCAACGAGCGGACACGCGGCTGTCGGGCCAAGGCTCGAGAGCGTGTACATGGAGGTCACGTGAGGAGCGGCATTTGCTCGTGGCCGACGCGCAGGAACGCGGGCTCCTGTAATCAAAAACGCCTCGACGATTACCATTTTCTTGATGCATTTTTGACCAGAAGCCAAAGCTAATTAAAAAGAAGCTCGGATCAATCAAGAAACGCTTAAAGGTGGTGTTTGCTCCGCGTTTTTTCGTGCTTTTACTTTCCATTTCTCTAAAAAATGGAATTTTTTTTCCCTCAAAAAATTTTTACTTCAAAAATAGTAGACGGAAATATTAAGCGGTCTCGCGGTTTGACTGAAATTACTGGGCAGAAGAAGTCTTGGAATTCACGCTTTGTCATAAAAATGGTGATAACGCTAACCATTAACACGTGAATATTTTAATCTAAACCAGTGGGCTGCTCATGAACGTAAAAAAAAAAAGATAAACTTGAAAATAAAAATAAAATTTCAAAAGGATAGTCTCTTCATTGCATCATCAGCTAGAGACAGCTGCGTCATAATCACCTTCCAGCAGTTCGTGCCCATTCCATCTGAATTTGCCTTTATTGAAAGAAAAAGCATCTTTCATCCAACTGCTTTTATAAAGGCGAAAAAGTTTCAAATTAAGAAATTCCGCAAAATCCTATTTTTGTCTTTACAGGCCATTCTCTAGTCAATAATTAGGTTAATATTCATCCCTACAATCTACTATCTAAATTTTCATGAGAATTAATGATCTGTGAATACAACATCGGTACTACACATATATTCCTGTCGAAAGATTGCTAGCTTTAATTTTGTCCCCACTATCAGTTGCTCCAAATCAAGCGGGTTTATCAATTTAAAATTCCATAATTAGATGCTTAGTCATCGTTCTCATTTACGAGAAATAATTGCTTTCAGCTACGTGAGCTTGTGAGAATAGATGTCGACGGAAATGATGCGAAGAAATATTTCGGAAAAAATCCTTCCGAACAAGGTCTTATGCTAATTTCATCCTTTAAAACAACTTACAAATTGATTTCTGACGCAGTGTTGCTAAATTTAACGACGGAGATACGTTACTTTTTTTTGTTACTTTTTCACAGAATTCATGTCAAGCTTAGCTATATTGGTAGATTATTCTCGAGGTTTATTGATTTTTATCTTCAAACATACAAAGTAATAAAACTGGAAAAGTTTTTTTTTTAATATCTTTATACCATAAAAACAAAATTAACATGTACAATACAACAATAAATAACCACGCTAATGAAATATTTAAATGACTACACAGAGTTCTAATGCAAACAGTAAATAATTAATCCTTTTCCAAACTTTTGAACATACTGTTTGCATAACTTTTAGAATTAAGCCCTAAAAGCACACTCAAATGGACTGCCTAACTTGTCATTTAAATTGTACATTATCGACAATCCTTTTCAGTCTTTTTCCTTCTGCTCTAGGGTATTAGTATCCTGTTTAATCTGTAGAGGTATGCTTGGAAATAAATCTGTTGCCACGAGTCAAGGCTAAGAGGTCAATTTCTGGAATTGTGTTAATTGTCCTTTCGGAACAGAAATAATTAATTCCATGGAGATTTAATTTCCAGAATTTTTAAACAATCTCGGCATTTGAATACAATAGAAGCATAATTTAATGACGACCTTCATGAAATGCAGTTAATTTGAAGATGACGGATGACCTTTCTGGCAAAAAAACACGACAAATATAATTAATTCTTGTTTGAAATAAAAATATCTGTTGTTTTAAAGCAATTAAAAATCATGTAATAAACTTCATTTCAAGTGTAATAAAAAGCTTTCTCGTCTTTTTTTTTCAAATACAACTTAAGGTATATCTACTTAACAGCAGATGTTTGCCAAATTTTGTGAATTTATAGGCCTATCCAAATATTGACACATTAGAAGCTAAATATATTTCGTGAATCACTTGCTATTGACATTAATTTTAAAAATCACAAGTCAATTGTATTGTTATAATCGTTAGGCGTTTTACATTTGATATGTAGTTGTTTAAACATTTCATTTCGTTTCAACCTTCGAAAACACTTGTTCATTTTTCCCATGAAAATATTTAACAACAACTGCATTATTCTTTCTAACAATCTCAATGATAAAAGTGAAGACGACTGGAACTAACATGTACATCAGCATTGCATCATTTCAATGGTCCAACATGAAATTTCTTGGGAAAGAACCACTGACTACATTCAGGCACGAGTCAGTTCCCGGTTCTACTTTTTCCAGGAATTTAAATATTTATTAGCACAATGTCGGCTGCTTAGCTTTCGTCGCCCACAAGTTCTTTCTAAAAATGCCCCGCTTGTTGTGATGAACTCTTACTCCCCACTACGTTTTATTTTCGCAATTTCTTGTTTTTGTGTTATAATTAACCAGCTTCTGTTTTCTTCATCGTATTCAATCATGCGTTGCACGTGGTTAATGTGCTCTAATTACGCCATGCAATTTATATAAGCATCATGCGTTAAAACATTACGAATGAGATGATGATTCTCCGAAATTCTCCGAACTTGATGTTTCATAGAAATAATATTTATTATTTATTTAGTTCATTACGCAGAGTAACCGGGAACATATGCGTAATCAATCACTACCTTAAAGAGAAACCCTGCTGCTAAAATAAATTGAAACTTCGTAATATTGATTGCTTTTGGCAATTCCGTTATAATCAAAATATCTAATCCCTCTATAATTGCGTATTGAATATTAAGTTTTCCAATCAGTAGTGAATTTAAAAAAAAAAATATTTTGTGGCACGTATTGCTGGACAATTTTAAAGCACCATTGTTATGTTCACGAATTCCACGTAGAGATTAAAATTATAACAATGTAATATGAAGTAATTTATTGAAAAATGAAGCATATCTATACAGAAATGTTTAAATATTTAAAATATATTGAAAACAGATTCAAAGCAGCTGATACTTCAAAAGGTAAGGGCATTTAATAACTATCACAATAGGCTTCCCTGCAATGTAGTTAAGCTTCAAGAAAAATTCACATTTCATTCCTTATACTATAAAATAAGGAATTTAACTAATAATACATGAAAAACCATTGAAGAGTACCAAATAGGGGGGAAATGAAATTATAAAAGCAGGTGAAAATTTAAGGACTATGCTACTATTAAGCAGTGTAATTTAACAATGATTATATCAGAAATAATTTCGAAATAAAAAGGTGTTGTTCGTGGACCATTTAAAGTCATGCTTTTTCCTCGAAAATTAGACATATAATACTCAATGTTTCAATGAATATTCCAAGTTATTCAGAAATGTTTCATGAATAACATCAGTATATCTTTTAAAGTGATAAGCAAAGACTACTAACGCGGATACATCTTAGTGTAAGCACTGAAAATTCCGTTCTACAAAAGACTTATCTCTGTATTCAAAATTTCTATATAAATGTTTCGTTAATAGTAAATCCAAAGATAATAAGCTATATAAAGTAATTTCAATACAGCTTTATTATCACAGTGGATTGAGGTATTGTCCTATCGAATTACAGTAAATTTGATTGTTGTAATAATAGGTTTGAAGAATCAGGAGATACAAAATCCACTTGATACCAAAGAATTGACATTTAATGGCACAGATGTACATTTCGATCACAAGGTGATCATCAGTCTGTATGCACTAGTACGGTCTCCAGACCTAAACCCCATTGAGCACGCATGTGACGTTCTTGGAAGACGTGTTACGGCAAGAGTACCATTTTCGCTAACGCTGTAGGACCTGCGAACGTCATTTGGCCAGGAATGGGATGCAATCTCCCAACCATTATTGGATACTCTGGTTGTGAGCATGCCAGCAAGAAGGAAAGTTTACGAAAAAACCTTGTGTAAAAACAGAATTACTGAAAAAAACATTAGACAATACGTCCCAATCATTCATAACCGTCGGAAAAGAAAACTAGAATGTCTCCAAGTAGACAATTTATGTGCGGAACACTAATTACGCCTTGTGATCGAAATGTACATATGTGCCAATAAATGTCAATTCTTTGTGGTCAAGTGGATTTTGGTAACGTGGTAACGTGGCTTTCACATACTGCCTTGCAGCTTTTTTCATATAGTGAGACAGACTTTTAGCTTAGCACAAGAAATTTCTTAAGTAGAACAATGATGATTAAAGTCCTTGGACGCCAATTTCCTCAATTTGGTGGTTAAGGCAATGGCGAAAAATTCGAGACTAACTTGTAAGTGTGCTGGTGAAGTCAAAATTCCTAAAACAAAATGAAGGTATTTTCACTTAATTAATCCAAATATAGAATTGTAAATTGAAATTGTAAATTAATCATGATTAAAATTATTTGTTTCAAACATATATCAAAATTGTTATTATGCTTCAATTGTTATAAAATTTAAAAATTTGCTTGTTCTCAAAAAAAAAATTACTCAAAGATGGGAGTAAAATATCATGAATATTAAATTGTCTTTTTTGCAATTATCTCAATGTGTGAAAGCTATAATTTTCCTAGCTGAAAATCTCAGTGGGCGCCTGTCTTTTCTCTCTCGTAGCGAGTTTCCATTTCGTCCCTGTTAAAGAGTTGTCCGAATATTCTTTACCATAAGGGTAAATATTTTATATATGCATATTGCCATAAAATATAAGATGAATATTTAAGAAAGTAAGCTCACATATACACTTACTTAGATATCCGAAGATAATTGATATCCATTACTGAATATGATTATCTAAAGAAACGTGTTGCAAAGTAAAGGGAATGCTGCTATTATTCCTGGAAAAATCTCAACGCCCTGGATCAGCGGTTCCGAAACTGTGTTCCACGAAGTTTCTTATTTCTGTGAAATTTTATTTTCAAATAAATAAAAACTGAGGTTTCACAGACTCAAATGCTTATTTTGGTCTTACTTCTGTAATTCGGTTTAGTCCTTATAGGTTACAGGTGCAGTTATTATAAAAATTAGCGCTCTGCGGCTAAATTTGGCAGCCGTTACTTTAGATCAGCAAAGATACTTCGGACATTCTAAAGATATCATAATTAAGTCTAATCAGCAAAATTGAGTGTTTTAATTTTTTTGCACGTAAAGGCTTTTCACGTTTTACACTTGCCAACTTGCAAAAAGAAGAAATTCGCAACAATTTAGAAGATGGGCGCAATTTCAAATTTTGTAAACGAGATCTCTACGGAATATTACCGATTCTTGGCCTGGAAGTCATCTTTTCATTACTTAAAGGAAAAACAACTTTTTTATAGCCACAATTTTAGCACATCAAATTACATTAACATGAACTTGGATCCCTCTTCAACAAAGAAAATTCTTCAGGGTCCTTGGGAGCTTTTCTCAAAGCTTTATTTTTCCTATTTGTCCTTAACAATGGATTCCTCTTAAGAAATTCTTAGGATCGATAAGAATTCGTTAGAAAGCTTGCAGAAGGAATCGGGTTAGGGACTGAAGTGGGCATTAGAGATTGAAGTCCGTCGTTCAAAATTTCTCTGGTGACCCCCTGACTCTATCGAAACATGACGGAATTGCCTCCCTAGGAAATTATTTCGACCGTCAGCCTCGAGGGGAATTTCACATTAGGGACTCCCAAATGTCAAAGTTCGGCTTGAATCTTTTAACAATATCCAAAAGGGGAAATGAAATTATTATCTTAACAAAAAACCCTTCAGGTAAAAAATGTACCTTTCGCTTGAATTCAATCATTGGTATGATTCCAGATAGAAAAGCAAATACAAAATTATGCTAATAAGAGAATGAAGAGGAAGATAAACAACAGCGGGGAGCATGGATGTAAAAGAAAAATTCATTTCCGTTACGATTGAAGTTGGTAATTTTTTTAACAGCATTTATCTAAACAAATACATCGTACTTCTTCATTCAATTTTATAAATTTTTCCTTGTGTTGTGTTCAACCTTAATTTATATGCATTATTCTTGGCACTTCTGCCTTCTGCTGCTTTTAGTTTTCTCCCTTTAACATTATGATTCATAGCATTTCCTTCGGAAAAAATTACTCAAATTTCCTCTGCACGACAAAGAACGCTTAACGAAGTCAATTTAATCAATGGTCCGTTACTAATGTAAAAGGCAGCATCTTCAAATGTTTTGTTTGTCTTAATGAGAGCTGATAAGAAGAGACAATAAAGGAAAAGGGACAACTGAAGCAAAAAAATAAAAAATAAAAAATAAACGAAACGTTGAGATCTCAGCTCTAGGCTATGAAAAATTTTTTCAAAGGATTTTTTACTTCAAAGTTTTATTAGAAATTATTACACGCACAGGATTTAAAATGTTTTTCTTTTTTTCATTTCGCATTTTTGGAAATCGGTAAACATAATCTTATAAAGTTCCCGTTTTCAATGCATTATATAATGCAAAATATTTTACAACAAAATTAAATCCTATTTGAATCCAAAAAGGGATTGTTTACCATCGTTTTAGAAACACTGAGCAGCACTATAACAGAAACGCGAATAACAAGAATCATCTTTCGAGCGATGTAAAAAGAGTGCCTAGTGGGAAATGAGAGAAAAAGCTACGCCACAAAATGGCAATAAAAGAAACCGTAGAACAAATTAAATACTCGCACTGTATTCTAAGTATATAAAACAGAACCTGTAGAACTGGTTTATTTTCCCCTTCGTGAAGATTTCCTTTGGTAAAATTCCACCCAAAGGCGGTAGGTTGTGTTTGCCATGGTCTTAGAAATGACGCCATTAAGCGAGGAAGGGTAACATAACATGAAAAGGGAGGGGGAAAAACGATCAAATTCCACACATTTTTTTTTCAAAGCGTTGGTGATGGCTGTTTTGAGACCAAAAAAAGTGTTGTTTTTTTTTTAAATCGGAGGTTAAAAAAAGGCGGATAAAGAGGTTGCAGGATCGATGACAGATGGGAAAATCTGAAATTTTTTTGTAAAATGGGTGTCTTTAAAAGATGCATATCTACCAACTCAAAAACGGGAACTTACTTTTTACACACCGGAACCGGAAATAGGCCCTTTTTATTAAGCGTATCCGGAGTATCCAGATTTTAACCATAGAGACTTTCCATGAGCTGAACCTAATCCTATAGGGTAAATTCTCAACTTAATTCTGTAAATTCGATTTTGTGAATTAAGATGAGATATACAAGGATGTATAAATCTCCGACACATTTCAAAAATTAATATCACGAAAACTTTCTCGTTAAGGAAAAAAAAAAGACTGTTTTAAAATTCGTATCAATAATTCAAAAAAATTGGGTGGTGTAGCTGGTAGAGCCAAGTGGTAGATTGCATTACGGAATAAAACGCAGAGATGTTTACGAAAGGAATATGAGAGCTCCTCCGTCAGAAACAGCTTTCTTGAATGACAAAGTTTTTAAAGAATGATAGCGTGCTTGTCAAAGATAGCGATCCTGTATGTATACACTTTTCCTTACTTGGGTTCGTTTATGCTAAATGATTAAATTTTTTTTATCTACCGTTAATTTTGAATTTTAATGGGTATGTTTGGGGATGGGTTGGTTCATTTATGTGTTCCTGTAATTTGTTGAGACAGTTTCCAATTTTTTGTTTCTAGAGCGAGAGAATGATGATTTATTTTGAGCTATTTTTGTGTTCTATTTTGCCTTTAGTTTATGAATATTGAAATTAATGAAAACTAATCCGTAGAGGTACTTTATTTATTGTATTATAATTTTATTTTTATTATGCCTAAGTTTGAGTTAAGCCTTTTTGTCGTCTCATGTATTTGATTTAATTCATCTTTTCACCTCGTGCGCTAAGCCTTTTCTTTGTTGCAGTAGTTTTAAGTAATTTTAACATGTTATTGTTTTATCGTTGCTCTTCAGCTATACGTTTTTTTTTAATGAGAGCCTGGTACACGCCGCGCGTTTCTTGACGTCAGTGACTATTGTTGGCAACTTTGCTGGCAAGCATTGGAACTGTTTTTGAGTTAGTTAGGTCGGCGCAAGATATAAAGAATACAGGTAGCGCCGTCGGAGAGGAAAACTGACTGTCGCCCCATCTGGTGTTGGTAATTGGAATATCGCCAGCTTTATGACGTCACAAGGTCCAATGTTTAAAAGCCATTACGAGGAATATTGCTTTTACAGAGCAAAATGTCATGCGCGATTCCCACTTGCAATAATACAAAATAAAATACAAAAGATAAGAATGTTTACTTTTTTCATTTCCTCAAAGATCCAAATTTAATTAAGAAAAGCTTAGAATCATGCAAATTGGATAAAAATATCTGTACCGCAACATTCTTAAAACAAATACCCAGGCCAATATCAAATCAATAATCGAAAACCACGTCTAATGAAATTGATTCATTTCAATGGGTATTAATTCATTCCGAGGTAGGAGAATATACGAATTCATTGTTTTCATAATCGTAGTCTTTAAAATGGTTAGATGACTACAAACATGAATGGAAGGGGGAGGGGGTGCAACAAGTGAATGTTCTTCCGTTCTTGCTACAAGTGAATGTAAGAGAAAATTGGCTAGATATTGTAAATATGTAGTTGGTGCAGAATTTACAACTGATGATTTTAAGATAAAAATAGAGACGATGTTAAAGCAATACGACTGTTTTTTGTTTTTTTTTGTTAAAGCTTACGCGTTTCGAAGCAATAGCATCATCTACAAAGCCGGTGAACCAGTAGATGAAGCTATTGCCTGGTTCACTGGCTCTGTAGATAAGCGATTGCTTTGAAACGCGTAAGCTTTAACACTAAACCAGTCGTATTGCTTTAACATCGTTTCTATTTTTCTCTTACTTTAGCTAGCAATACAAAACCTTGACACCGTGTTTATATTCAATGACGATTTTTATTTTAACCTAACCTAAAGAATCCTTAATATCCCATGATTTAGTTGTAAATATGTTGCTGTGAATGTTAGGTAAGAGGATATACGAATTCATTGTTTTTTCATAATCGGCGTCTTTGAAATGGTTAGAGCAAATCACTGCAGTTGTGGTACAAATATTTTTATCCAATTTGCATGATAATAACTATTTTTTAATTAAATTTGGATCTTTGGGGGAATGGAAAAAGGAAACATTTTTATCTTTTGTATTAAATTTTATAATATTGTAAGTGAGAATTGCGCATAAAGGTATTTTGATGCGCAAAAGCACTATTCCCCATAATAATGTTTAACGATTGGTCCTTGTGACGTCATGAAGCTGTCAATATTCCAATTACCAACACCAGATGGGGCTCCGATCAGTTTTCCTCTCGCACGGCGCTACCTGTATTCTTTATATCTTGGGTCGGCGGTACCGCCTAGAAAACAACCTACCTCCCGACAGCAGCTTTGGAGTCTGGTTTGGAGTCCGGCCGAGATGGAATCTCCCCTCCAAGCCAGAGCCAAGCAACGACCTTTTCCACCGACAAATACGAGGAAGGACCAGTGAATATGGAATGCATCCCGACGCCAACGAGACACGCAATGAAAGTTAAGACTATGTTTTCCCAATTAATGTAACTTTATTATTATTCATCACAGGGTTACCGTAGGCCTCCTGTTTAAAAAGGTCTACACGCCTTCCGTTTTTCTGCGTCATCTATGCAATTTCACGAAGAGAAGCTATTGAGCTCCGTGGGATCCCAAACAATATTCAGATGTATAGAACATATGAACTTCAGAAGATCGTCTGCATCTCCAGGGAACTGACCGCTTTAACATGACAAAGGACCACCGTAGAAAGAATGTTATCATGATATAGTGTGACACATAAGCACGTATTCAAAATGATTTATGATTAACTTAGCGCATAGGTTATGGTTTGACAGAACGAATCTAAGCTTAGATTATAGAGTTTGTTGTATGTTTATGGTTCTTCAAGATTTTTTTTCCGCCTCAAAAAAGGCACGTTCATGTTGTACTTTCTTTTTTAAAGAATAGGAAATGTATGTCAAATTGCTGATCCAATGAACCGTTGTGGAAGAAGAACAGTGCTTTAAGAGTCAAGAATCTCGAGTATTCTGGAATCGACCGTCTGCAGATTTCCCTGCCTGCTTGAATTCAAGGAAGAAACCAAGAATCTGCACTTTGTAATTATTGTTTGTGTTAACTAACTGACTTTTGTATATTTATCTGATTTTGTAATTGATCAGTGGTTATATTTACTCTGTTTCTCAATAAAACTCTTTGGTCACAAGGGCTAAACGTATACTTGGAGTTCGTTTTATTTTACTTAGTCAGAATTTATCTCTAGCCATTTTTATTGTGTTTTATTATATGTTTCGGGCAGAGCTTGTCGCGAAGTGAATCTCTTGCTTCAGGACAATCTCTCTGTAGTTTCGTCGCCGCCTGTTAATCTTAATTAAGGGGGACGTTACAAAACATGCATACAGGATATCTAGTCAAAGGAAGATCGGGGCGCCAAAGCATAAACGTGAAACGCTTGTGAAATATTTCAAGAGAGCTCGGTTATTTGAAGTGCTACGGTACACAGAAAGCTACGGACATTAATGAAATTCAAAAGCGGATTAGTAACGCAATAGTAACAGTTACAAGAACAAGGCAAAAAATGAACATCGTTTCGAAATCCTCTGCGTAACGAATGGTGTACACACTAAATAATTTTTTTCGAGTTGCTAATTCAGGTAGAAAAAATCCGAATTCTATTGTATACTTTGTGTGATATTAGTATATGAAATATGTCAAAGGTTTTATGTACATCCTGTATTCTGGCTCCCAAATGCTTTCAATAAACAGAAAAATGCTTGGGCTCGTGGGAGGGGGTGGGGGGGGGGGAAGCAAAGCTTATAACGACAGATTTATTATGTTACGAAAGTTCAGGGGAAGAAGTAATTGCGCACCCTACCGTAAGTAGTGACAGAAGGTCTTCTAAATCATCAGTAGACTATAATAGCAATCCAGTATATTAGTAATTACAGTACCTTCAAACGAACAATGGCAATCCAAAACGCTTATCGCAACTGTATGTAGTCTTCAGGAAAGTAAAGAAATGTTTTTCTTCTCAAGCACCATGTAGAAGGAGTTCTTGGCAAGGAAAATTACATCTGTGATGGCTACGAACGTTCAGTCAGAAAATGGATAATTGGTATTGAAAGAAGAGGAAAGTGGACTTCTTGAGCAAACGGGAGTGCTTAATTTAGTTTGCGACCAAACGGCGAGAAAACTGTTTTTTATAATCATGTGCGAGAGAAGCAACTCTAGGTGATGAGAGAGAGTAACTGCATAGTGGAAAAAAAGAATGAAAACACGCGCAAGCGACACGAGTGGGTTACCGCGCGCTGCGCGATCGTCAATTGTTGTTAAGATACAATTAAATATGCCAAGAAAACAGTGGAAAACAAAAAGCGTGCCAACGCATATATTTCAATGTGAACGCTAGAAGCAAATTGTTTTGAATGCTGTCTTTTTTTTTTTTTTTGTGCTGTCTTCATGAAAAGACGTCAGCAGTGCCTTTGCATGTCCTACGGAATTGCACTCCTAGTTTTGGCAATAACATTTAAAAATACAGACTGGCAGGCTTAAAAATGTGGAAACTAAACTTTATAACATTGACTGTTGAAGCTTTGATAAGCGAATATAGCTTAATCTTTTTTCAGACATTTTATCTATGTCTATTTATCATACGAATACAAAGCCATATGTACAATCGTAACTGTACATGCATACGAGTTAACTTATTGTTGGAGCAAAAGCATATTTTTCAGACGAAAGCAAGACTAGTTGAGATCAATTAAATTACTTGAAATGAATTCTGGGACTTAATACTAAAACTATTTAAGAAAAGTGACTTTAATTTGAAAGCATTGAATCATGAAAATATTTTTAGGTGCAATAAGTAAATAAATATTTTATATACTACATAAACCTTTTATTTTTTTATCAATGGACGAGTCTACAGAATCACGTAGATCGGTAATACTGGGTAATGGCTTATGGTAACTGAAGTATGAAATATAAGCACAGGTATCGAGTTTCTCAATATGTCAAGTAAACAGCGTTTATGCTTAAGATACGTCTCCTTATTCGCAACCAAATGTGGGGTCAAAACACAGCACGTGCAAGCTTTTCGCAGTATCTAAAATCACAAAACGAGTGTATTTTGTATGATGTAAAATTAAAATTATTGCATCACCCGTAACGCTTTTTTTTTTGGGTCGGAACATTAAGTACCGAAAGGTGCTTTATACTATCAGTGTGGGGAAATGTGTCTGTCTGTCTGTCTGTTGTCTGTCCGTCCATAACTCTAACTCCTCTAAGGCTATGAAAGAATTTCAAAATCTGTTTTCGTCAGTCGATGAATGTTTCATGACACAACCAATCACAAGTATTTTCTAAGTTGGTTCAATAGCACGAGCACAAATGGTATCTTCACGACCCCACCTAGCAATTTTCAATGATAAGATATAGTAAGTAACACATCAAACAAATCGTAATGACCGAGATAGAAGCGGTTATTAATTACTATTTTCGCCATGGTTCCGCGAATGAACCATTTTGAAAATGGTTGTAATCGATACAATGGCACGTGTTCCAATGGTACCCTTATGACACCCTCAAAAATTTTCAATGATAAGATATAGCAAGTAGTATATCAAACAACTCGAAATGATAAAATAAGAATAAAACGTCATTATGTACGTCTTCCGCCATGCATGCTCAATCGAGTTCATATTCGGAGATCTTACTGGCCACTCGATACTTTGCATATCTTCACTTTGCAGAAAGTCCTCCACCATCAGAATTCTGTGGGGACGTGCGTTATTAACTACTGTTTTCTTCAAATGATAATACGATTCAGCACATGAACCAGTTTGAAGATAGTCGTAATCGATACAATTGCATGTGCTCTAATGAGACCCTCAAAAATTTTTCAATGAAAAGATATGGCATGTAATATATCAAACAACTTGGAATGATGTGTCATGAATGAATATAACGTAAAAGTAATGATAACCCAAATTGGTTCAAAGGTACGTGGTTTAATGGTATCATTATAGTCCATTAGAAACTTTCAATGTTAACATAGGGCAGTTGAAAAATATGGTTCCGCGAATGGTTTAGTTTAGCCTTTGTACTTAGTTATGTCATTCCTTAATGGTTTATTCTTAACTGTATAGAGGAAGGAATCTGTAGAAATATATTAAGCATCTCGAACCACATCTATCTATATATATAAAGAAGGATGTTTGTGGGTCTGTCTGTGGGTCTGTTTTTTATACAAATCTACAGTTTTAATCCGATCTTGATAAAATTTCGCATACATGACCTTTAAAGCACGAGGAAGGTCACTGTCTACCTCAGATTTCGGAAAAATAATAAATATCGATAAAAAATCGATATTTATGGTTATGGCAAGGCATATTAATGAGAAATATCTCATGACCAACAATGCAAGGCAAAGTTGGTACAACAATAGGTATCAACAATGGTATCAGCACGCAATTCATAAACACACTGCATGAACCAACAATATATATCTCATGACTAACAATGAAAGGAAAAGTTTGTGCAAGTGTAATTATCCCGGGCAACGCCGGGTACCTCTTCTAGTCTTCTTTCTATATATATAAAGAAGGATGTTTGTGGGTCTGTCTGTGGGTCTGTTTTTTATACAAATCTACAGTTTTAGTCCGATCTTGATAAAATTTCGCATACATGACCTTCCTCATGCTTTGAAGGTCATGT
>JAHWFO010003124.1:1251343-1261498 GCA_023313115.1 Rhysida immarginata
CATGAGGAAGGTCACTGTCTACCTCAGATTTCGGAAAAATAATAAATGTCGATAAAAAATCGATATTCATGGTTATGGCAAGGCATATTAATGAGAAATATCTCATGACCAACAATGCAAGGCAAAGTTTGTACAACAATAGGTATCAACAATGGTATCAACACGCAATTCACAAACGCTCTGCATGGACCAACAATCAATATCTCATGACTAACAATGAAAGGAAAAGTTTGTGCAAGTGTAATTATCCCGGGCAACGCCGGGTACCTCTTCTAGTAGATTATAAAATTGATGAAGACTTCGAAAAGCATCAAAAGACCTAAATGATTATTTAATTGATTCTTCAATGTTTCAAAATAACAAATTATAAATTAAATTGTGAGTAATAAAATTTATTTATCGTAATGGCAAAGAGTTTACTCCAATATACTAAATAAAAAACGTTACGCCATTACAGAAATTTGCACGTCATTTGTTTTTGAATTAAGGAATAATTGAGCTAGATAAGGTAACAAAGTATAATGACGCTATCTGATGCCACATTTTCAATATTTAATATCTCTTGTAGCAAAGATTTTAAATAAATATTGTTGCTCAGACTACTGTGACATTCCATGTCAGTTGGGGTGTCACATGGGTCCGGCGGGAACGTTCATACCTTGTTTTATTTTGAAACTATTTGTTTTGCTCTCTTTATAGCAGTTGTTTCATTTTATTGTGTATTTTCTTGTTTTTGTTTTAGTTTGATTAAGTTTCCTTTCCAGATAATGTTTTTTTTTCTTATCTTTGAAAATATTGTCGTTTTTTATGTTTTGATGGCGATCGCTGAGCGTTGATTGTTTTACCCAACAGGGATCATCATTGTTGGGGGGGGGGGGGGCTGACATTATTATCTCGGATGAAATTCCGAGAAGATCTTGTCAGTCTCCCAGAGGTGTATTGTTAAGCTGTGAGCAATTTAACGATTCCGTTTTTGGTGTATTCTGATTTTGGCTCTCAGCGATGTAAGTTATACTGAGAGGCTCTTGTTTTTTTACCTGAACATTGCAAGCCTTGTGCTGGTTTAAGACGTTCGAAATGTTGGATTTGGGTTTACTAAATGAGTAAACGGTGGTTTTCTTGTACTTGTTTGCTTTGTGCTGAACGTGATAATGTCCAGTTACTAGTTAAAACTGTGTTTTTGCATTCATTTGGAACCCCGCCGCCTCGTCCCAGTAAGCGTTCGATATTCTTGCGCCAGACTGTGAGAAGCTGCCGATAAAAGACTACTGAGCAATATAGATGTCATTTTGAGTGAGTTTGTTCCATGTTATGTCTAATGACCCTCGACAAGCTGAAATATACCGATGCAAATAAATTAACTTCCATTGACATGCTGGAATTGTGCTCCCCTGCAAAAGTAGTGCGTGCGTAGGCGTAATTCGTGTGGAACTGGCCCCGTCGTGTCATCAGAAAGTTCTCATATGAGAGCAACCCAAAGAACTCTAGCCTATTGTTTATCCTTCTGCATACTTTTTAGTTATGGGCCTTTTCTGGCTACTGTAACCTAGATTAAGTATGGTAATTTAAGGAGTGGGTTCTGCGGCACTTTCTGGTGCAGTAACCCTTTTGGCCCAGCTGTAAAGAGGTACGTGGCTCACGCGTAGCCTACTGAGCATTCCCTTGTGTCAGTTCGGCCCAGAGACGATCAATAAATTTAATTCCATGCTTAATAAACAGTTGATAGCCGGGCAAAACAGAAGTTCGGTCCAGGAGTAATGATGCAAAAAAAGACATGATCCGAGGCAAAGGGCGTTAGCAGTAAAATTATAGTAGAGAAATTGAACTTAACAAGCGCATATACAATTTAATAGTTTACTAAAATGAAAATTTGAATAGAACATGCTTAAAAAATGTGCTCGTGTTCTTTTTAATTTGTATTTTTTTCCACCAGACGAATATGTATAACATACTTTCTATAGTTGTAATTAATTTCATCTCACTTCGGATTTCTCAAAAAAGAAGAGATGTATACGGAAATGTAAATTAGTTGACATTTCTTAGAAAAAAATTGGCTGTATGGAAAGCAGTGAAATGAAGAATGATATACCATTCGTTGTATTCAGTGTTTACTGAAAACAATTTTTAATATTGTATTTATCTTTAGATTCATCGAAAGAAATAATAAGAGAAAATGTGAGAAAAGTGATCTTTGCATTTAGATGTTATGATTTAAATTTACAACTTCTTTGGAGTAAAGAGGGAGAAAAATAGACAAAAGCTTTCTTATTTAAAAAGAAGCTGATGATTTACTGACCAATAAATTTATGTTAAAAAGGATATACCAGTTAAAAAACACTGTTTTCGATTGACAAAAAATTTAAAAACAGAAGTCACCTAAGGGTTATTCTTAGAAACTCTGAAAATTTTCTTTTAAACGAGAAAATAACTTTTTTAAAAAAATCAACAAAAACAAGCCAACAATATGTTGTTGCTTACGGGTCCGGTTTCTTACAGTAGAGTAATCTGTAAATAGGATGAAACTTAAATTTATATTTAGCAAAATGAGAACGCTTCTTCGATTATGTGACAATATTTTTTAAATTAAATCGCCTAGGGAGGAGAAATTCAGAGGAAATGACTTTACGATAAAAAAAAATTAACTTGGTAAAATTCACCTGACCAAGCTTTTATACCTCAAACAAAAGATGGAGCATGGGCATTTTTTTAAAATAAAATGTGCCTCACGTGAGTAGTGATTCCGTAATTTTTACGTTCAGCTCCAGAGTAGTGATTCCGTAATTTTTATATTGTTTAATGTTTTCAATAGTTTATTAGCTTTGAAAATGAAGACTACAATACGACAGCAAGAAAAAAAAAACGAACAAAAAAAAACCCCGACATAAACAGTCTCATGCAAACATCCTATCTACAGCTTTACTTGCTTCAAATATGGTTTGATTTGAGGATAATAATGCAATTATGGATGCAATTAATGATTCTAAGTAAAATACTATTTTCTATTCTGAAATATCCAGAAAATTAAAAATCTCTTTTGGATATATGGTTTGAAAACTCACTTTATAACTCATTCTCCAATACGGTTCTTATGTTTTTGCTCATCACAGGGTTTAGAAAAACAAATCAAATGCAGGCCCTGAGGGCAATCAATATGTTTTGTTCGTCAGATTCCACGAAGTTCTTTGAATTTTTGTGAAATACATGCCCTTCGTCTGCATCGTTTCATCTTGATTAAGGAGGAGGGGGTGGGATATTGAATACAAAGAAAGAAAAAATACGAGCATAAAATAAACGAAATAAAATTGAGAGGGGATACTGCTGTTTAGAAAATTAATTTTAAAAATTGATCCATTGTGAGGTTTTCTTTACACTTTCTTAGAATCTGCAATGAAACTAGGACGTAAAAAAATGGCTCATATTCATTAGACTAGAAACTGCTTTAAAGTTAAATCCGGGAAGAGAAAAAAAAAAGATTAGAAACTAAATAGAGCGTTTTATTTATTTTTTTTTAGAAGAGGGGGAGAGGAAAGACAAATGAAGACGGGCCCCCATGAAGACAAATGCAAATTCTAAACAATTACTATATTTTTTCAAAAAGAAAAGAATTCAATTTCCTCGCTGAAATTTTCCATCAATTTCCTCTTCTATTTAAGCAGCCTTCTCTATCCGCTTGTTTAAAGAGCGTGGGGAACTGTCTGAAAACATCGCCAATTCTCTCATTAGCCAAGTGACAATTGAAATCTCGGCTGCCTTTTTTATTTATTTATTTTTTTTAGCAGCAATATGTATTGCCAATATAAAAAAATTAACGACAATTTTTATTAAACCTTCTTTATCCAATCCTTTCGTTTTATAATTTTACTCAGAAATTCACAACTTTTTCCAACTTTATACAGCATTCGGATAGGTGCGTTTCCCTTTATCATCCGAATCGTTTTGCCGCCCTCGATCGCATGACCAAGATTTCCTACATCTTCATTTGAATGAAGGACAAGTGATCCCTTTCATCCGTTTCAAACGACATCATGAAAGTTTCATAAAATGTTCGGCAATGTTAGGGAGAAACATTCTTCAAATGTCACTGGTGGCTCTCCCTTAAAATATTCATAAGGCGTCTCTTTTAAGGTAAAAAAAAAATTTACTTCGCAGAAAATTATTTTCTTCTTATTTTCATTGTCTCGATATTTTAGAACAAAGTTTATTTTAAAAAAATAGTTAAAATTAATATTGAAAATAATATTGATTTTCAATTATTTGAGTAACATATTTTATAAATTTTTCTTAAAATAAACTTTTTCTTTTCCTCTCTTCTAAAACAATCCTTAAGAATAAAAATATTTTTGGTTAATTTATCTGTATTTGAAATTAAATTAGCTTCACTGAAAAAAAATCTTCTTGCGCATAGCAAGAAAAGCAGCGCTTAAATCTCTGCTTGCTATGCTTTGATATTATAGTTTCAGTTTAAACTGCATATCATCTAAATAAATAATGATAACAAAATTTGAAAGCATTCTTTATTTAAACTTTATGAATATAAGAGTTCTTTCTCGATAGCGAAATATCTTTAATTTCTCTATGGTTATTAAAGCAATACATTTGCAATAACTTATGTATTATTCACGTTTATTCTCGCTCAATTCGTTAGACAAAAAGGCCTGAATTAGAGAAAAAATTAGACAAAACATGGGAAATATGAAATGAGTCTACAGAGACCTTTCAGAGATAAATTCTGAAAATAAGATAAAAACCAAACTGAAATATGGTCATAAACAACGACGCAATTAAGTATTTAACATACAGAAAAGTAGGGTCATGTTTTTTATTATAGTAATTTAATGGATGCCCGTGTGGGGTTATTAGATTCTCCATCGGGTGCCTCCCCAGGTGGCGGATAGGGGAAAGCCTCCCAGATATGGGTGATACTGGGGAAATGAATTACCCAGGATGGACCAAATACTAACAGAGGCCTAAACCTATTAGTGTCTGTACTGGCATCCAGCGACTAATGGTCAGCGTCTGCTCACCAAGTTGGTGCGGCTGCTACAAATATGTCTTGATCTCAACAATCAAGTCTTTAACAATTGTGATCTCCAACAGAGATCACCAAAACCACCTTCAGCTTGAAAAAAATCATGTTGGAACAAAAGGAAAAATATTCACTACCCCAGGCTCCAGTAAATGTACTGGACTTTCCTGGTCATCGGATTCTGGGGACCAGGAACATAATGAAAAGAAGAAGAGTCGAAGCCTGTTCGTAAACACTATCTTGGCACACTCAACATAAATACGCTGGTCAAACTAGGCAAACTAAAACAGCTTACGGATGTTCTAGAAAAATTTCACATCAAAATCCTCGCAATACAAGGGACGCGTTTCACAGATTAAAAACCACTTCAACACAGAAAACTACAGGATATACAAAGGAAAACCTGCGGTCAGAAGGGGAACACCAACAATGTTGGACACAGGATTTGCAGTACACAAATCAGTCATAGACAACATCTTAGATTTCAATTCAGTATCAGAAAGAATCTCCACAATAACTTCAAATCAGGAAACAAAAGCTACACCATCATCAATGCACATGCACCGACGAACTATAGAAAGAAACCGCCTGAAGGAGGATCAAACAAGGCATCCAACATAGAACGAACAGAAAAACTTCAGAAAGCATACAAACTGACATGGACGCACTACAATAAAAGAAACAT
Organism: Rhysida immarginata; assembly: GCA_023313115.1. Lineage (NCBI taxonomy): Eukaryota > Metazoa > Arthropoda > Chilopoda > Scolopendromorpha > Scolopendridae > Rhysida > Rhysida immarginata. Next base: position 1,257,055 of record JAHWFO010003124.1, read on the forward strand.
TTCAAGGCAGGCCAAACTCAGGCACTACAATACAGTTATACTACCAGATGCACTCCACGCATCAGAAACGACCACAATCAGAGCATCAGGTATCACTGAGGCAGAAAAAATAGAATGTAAACTCCTCAGAAAAATTTTTGGACCAGTAAACAGAGATGGTATATGGATGAAGAGACCAACCAAAGAATTATACGAACACACAGACAGACTCACAGACATGATCAGAAAACGCCGAATAACTTTCTACAGAATGAACAGCAACAGACTCACAAAGAGGATTTTTGATGTCGTCAACAGCTCAAGCAAAAATACCAATTGGTTTCAAGAAATAGAAGACGACCTAAAACAAGCAGGAATCAGTAGGGGAATGATGCATGACAGAGACAAATTCAGAAACAAAATTATGAACACAAAATTTGAAGTAAAGGAAAGGAGGAAAACAGGGAAGATATGAACAGAGCAAAGGAAACAGGAACACAGTCGCAGAATGAAGAGATTTTGAAAAGAGAAAAGGAAGAGGGAAGCAGGAAAAAATTGAATACTCATGTAACATTCAAGTTAAACACTGTCTTAAGGGCAAAGATGTCAGAAGAAGAAGAAGAATTTAATGGATGCTTTCTCTTAATAACGTTTATTATAACATGGATTCCGCATACTGTTCATCTTCAGCACCTTTTATGTTATTACAATGAAATTAATGAAATTAGAAAGTAAATTATAAAGAACCTTAAACTGTAAGTATTACAACATTATCTGTAATTTCATTAATTTCATTGGAATAATATAAATGAAGATAGCCACCGGTATGCGGAATCTATATTATAATAAATATTGCTAAAAAATATCATCCATTGAAATATTATAATTAAAGAAACTTACATAAATATTAACTTTAGATTTTAACTTTTAACTTCTCTCTCTCTCCTTCATAGAATTATTTAAATAACGTAATTTTTATTATTTATTAAATTAAATATTGTCATAAATGCAATATATTGTTGCTTACATAAAAAAATTACATGAAATTAATAGTAGAATAATTGGAAAAACTTTCTTTTTTTTTTCTTTTTTTTTTTAGATAAAAAGGGCTCTTATTTTTATTGAGAGCTCTTTCAATCCAGTTTAAAGCTCTACCAAATAAACTACTTGAAAAGAATGAGTTACAAAAATAATTAGGATGCGTGATTTCAATAAAATTTCTATGAAGAAACGATATTTCCTAAGACTGGAATTATATTTAAATTTTTATTTTCGACTTTCAAGAATTCCTTAGGGATCATTTAAAAAAATATTTTAATGATCTTTTTAACCGTTAAATAAATTTTCTTTTACCTTATTAAAAATAACTACGCCATTTACCCGAATTATAAATTAAGCTTCTCAATCTAAGTCCCCAGTAATACTTTAATTGAAAAAAAACGCAGATTGCTTTTTAACATTTACGAAGTATCGATCGAGCATACAAGTTCATAACTTCTTCTTTTAATAAAATTCTTCATCCAAATTTCATTTCCCCTGAAATTTCGTTTCCTGGATCTCAACGACATATACTCTCTCGGCACATCACACCAAATTCCTGGAACATATTTTCCAATCATAAACTCTGCACATAAAATGCAGTGCTTTTTCATTTGCAATGAGTGACAAAAATAAAATAATTTTTAAAGTATAGAGAAAATATTAACTTAAGGTTAGAGTTATTTCGTGAAGCTAATGCAAATGCAAAACCACATTGAAAGTTCTATTTCTGGTATTAAACATGATTGTGGGCGTCGGTCGATACTAGCCAAGACAAAACATTTGTTTATTCACGGCTTCACTTCCGTAAACAATAAATAAATAATAAATAAATAAAAATGCTCAAATTGAAAATTTAAATTGCAAAAATGAAGACATTAGCTTAATTTCACTTTTTAAATGAAATGCTTGTTTAATTTCATTTTTACTACAATTAACGCTCATGAGCTTTGGTTTTTTTATACCACTTAAAAAAAGAAACAATGATATCCAGTTAAATGAATGCCTTCTTTTAACGGTTTTACTTTGTTTTAAGTCGATTCAGGTTTCCTAGAAACTTACTCTAGCTAACATTTTATTTAGAACAAATTGTTTTAAATTATGTGAACGAAAATAATCCTTAATGTGCATTAAATCAAGCCCGTTTTCTGATCGGAAAACGTATTTTGTTTCCTTAAGAGATTAAATGAATTTTCTTTTCTTAATAATTAATTTTTCGCGAATCTTTTACCTCTTATATTGATTTCATCAAATTTCCTTAAAATAGCATGCCATTTTTTATTAAAACTACATGTAGACATCTGACACGATTTTAGAATTTCCCAGACTTTTTCTGATAGCAAATGGGAAATGTGATGGGTTTCGCTTTTTTGTCTTTCAAATTTAATATTGATTTTGAGATGACATTTAGGAACATTAAACTTTTTCCACAGGATAATTATCCATTGCGTTTCCTGGCAAATAGAAAAATGCCAATATACGTTTCTTTACACCTCTACGATTTTTTGCAAACTAATTCAAAGTAGTAAGAATATTTTCGTTCTTAAATTCGGTTTTTCAAAGATATACATCTTTTATGGTATCTTTTTCAAAATAAATTTCAGATGATTTCATGTACCTGTTTTAGATGCTTCTGCGTAGTCTTTGTATCACTGTTGTGTTCTTTAAATGTTGCAATTCTATAGATGGGAAGTAAAAAAAAATTAAATTTGAATAAATTCTGCAAATTTTATCGTTACATCTGAAACAAAATGTTATAAATAACTTAGACTAAGTATTAACTGTAATAGTTAAATTTGCAGAGGAATATGTTGGGACGCATTTAATGTACGATGAGAGAATACAAATATGCGAAGTCCTGCATTGATATATATACCCTATTTGTTGTGGATCGATAATATTTATTGGTGGTTAAAGGAAAGTAGGATGAGATAATGCATAATAAGCTTATATGAAAAAGGAAAAGTCTATATGTATCAGTCTCTGCTATTGATGTCAACACGTGCGTACTCATCACGTTCTAGGCAGCAGGTCTCATGTTTCAATAGTGACGCCATTCCAGCATGCACTGCGTCATGGGCACTGGCGTCTGGTGGCAACCTCGCGCAATTATCCATCACACTGCCCCCTTTGCGCGAGTTTGCATTCATCTGGTATGATGCAATTCTTTATTTGGTATTCATTTGCATCCCTTCACGACACAAGTCCATTTTGTCGAACACTAGGGCTTCGTCAACACATCTGCTTCGATGCATTCACTTCTATTGTGTATCAGTTCTATGTTCCCCTTCTTCATTTCATCTCTGATAAAGTGGTATCTGCGATTTATGTGCTTAATTCTCTGTGTAGTCACACGGCCATTCACCCAGTTTATAGCAGCTATACTGTCCGTTCTGAGTGTTAGCGGTTTCACTGCATACTTCTCCATATTTAGTTCGGTTAAGAGATTATTTTGCCATAAGAGTTCACGTACCCCCTCGCAGATGGCCATCAACTCCGCCTCGCATGTAGACATGAGACTAAAGTTTACTTTTTGCTTTTCCAGCTGATTACACAGTTGCCTATTTTCGTGGCATATCCAGAAAATGACTTTGCGTCCTTCCTGGAATCCCAACTTGCGTCCGTGCACAAACTTAACTGTCCTGGGTTCAAATCATAAGTTCCTTTTATATATCTGTACACACGCTTCACTGCTGTAAGATGTATCTGTCTGGGATCACTTGAATACTGTGATAGGCAGCTAACACAATATGCTCTATCGGGTCGTGTACCTACGGCTAAATACATCAAACAACCTATCATTTCCATGTACAAGTTCTTGTCGACACTTGGCGACTGTTCATACTTGTCCAAATTTTGATTTCCGTCCGCTGGAGTTTTGGTTGGGTTGCACGCCTCCATCCCGAATCGTCGCAGGATCTTCTTTGCGTAATGAGATTGAGATATCCGAATGCCGTGCTGTGAGCGTTTAATTTGAATCCCCAGGAACAAATCGTTGCCGGTTACCTCTGTCAATTGGAAATGCCCCCTCAGTTTAATAACCCATTTCTTTTTATTAGCTTTATCCCCCACGAATAATAATCATCGACGTAAACGCCAATATATACTTTATCATTTCCATTGCTCATAAATATACATGGATCACTATCCAATTGCTTAAGTCCCAATTCCAGCATAACCTCTCTGAGCCTCTTGTGCCAACAATTTCCCGATTGAGGTAATCCATACAGGATTTTCTTGAGCTTACACATTAGATCCCGACCTTGCTCATAACCCATCGGCTGTCTCATAAAAATCTCTTCATTCAGCTCGTCATATAAGTAGGCTGTTTTAATGTCCCTGAATTCTATGCTCATATTTTCCTTGATTGCGATCGCTATTAATGCCCTAAATGATTCCATCTTTATGACTGGAGAATAACTTTCTA
>JAHWFO010003124.1:1261508-1299985 GCA_023313115.1 Rhysida immarginata
AAGTGCGGATTGAACATGTGGATCCCTTTTGTCTCTGTTTATTCTAGTGCTTCGATTATTATGCGGTCTTTCTCTTCTTTCTGATCCAGTCTTATTCTTTTCCGCGCTGGCATAGTGATTTTGCTTAGGCTTATCATCAAACAGTGGCTACGTACAGTGCAACCTTGTATGCCTTCCGTTCAATACAAAGGAAGTGGCCAGCTGTACCGCCATCTACCAACAGAATCAGATGCCAAACTAACTCAAAATCGAAACAAACAACATGGCGGATTCCCATCGCATAGTGGAGAAATGGAACGATTTAAACAATTTTATCTTAGATTCGAGCAGCTAATATGGGATAAAATGAATATTGTTCACGGCGCCGATCATCTGCAAGTCAAGAAAAGCTACATTTACTTCAAATTTACTAGATCTGTTAGCTCTGATCGCTTCGCTGTCTTCATTTTGACTCTATTGCAATTTATTTCATGTAATAGATTAAGGAGGTTATTCCGTTTCTGATGTAATTTGAGTGAAAATTATTCAGGGCCCCTATCAATGTTTTGAGCTACAGATAACAACCTTGATTTTTTATTTTTTATTCTAAATAATGGATTTATAATTATTATAATTATTCATGTAGTCAAAAGGTAATAGATTCATTATTATTATAAAAATTCTTATTTTTATTATAAATATTCATTTATTGAATAATAAACAGTTTTTTTACAAGACATTTTATAGTTAAAATTAAGAATGTTACGATTTCTTCATATAAAATTTAAAAATATTAAAAAATTTAATTTTATTATAATTTTTATTTAGTTTGATACTTCCAAATATAAATGCCAAATAAATTATTATAGTAAAAAATAAAAATACGTTTTTACACAGTCCACTTAATATTCACTGGACGTGTTTGGATTTCCAACAGATGAATTTTAGGGTGCGATTCTTTGTTCTTGTTATAGAAAGGATTTGCTTATAAACATTTAACAATGATTAATTCAAAAAAACTTATTAAATTTCTATAACTGGGGATGAGAGAAGATAACTCTCAAAAACGTTCCGTTAATTATGCTTAAGTTTGTTTTATAAATTTTAAATTTATTTTACTGCGCCATAAAAGTGACTATCATCTTATTACTGAAGCTGTCTTTGGACATTAAAACGGTTGGAAGGCCAGCCATTCTATTAATTTCTTTATTTTCACCAGTGGACATCCTGCATTTGATCTATTGTGGACATCCCAATATTAATACGCACAAGAACAAAGTGTTGCATCCTAAAATTTATCTGTTGGAAATCCAAAGACGTCTAGTGAATATTAAGCGAGTTCTGTTATAATTTATTTTAGTTTTATTTTTACTATAATAATTTATTTGGCATTTATATTTAGAAGTATCAAACATAAATAATAATTATAAGAAATTAATTTTTTTAATTTTTTTAAATTTTATATGAAGAAATTGTAAAAATTCTTAATTTTAACTGTAAAATGACATGTAAAAACCACTATTATTCAATAAATGAATATTTATAACAAAATAAGAAATTTTTTATAATAATAATGACTCTATTACCTTTTGATCAAATGAATAATTATAATAATTATAATAATTATAAGTCCATTACTTGGAATAAAAAAATAAAAAAATCAAGGATGTTAATCTGGAGCTCAAAACATTGCTGAACGCACTGAATAATTTTCACTAAAATTACATCAGAAACAGGTGAACCACCTTCATCTATTCTTGATTACATGAAATAAATTGCAGTAGAGTCAAAATTTAAATAGCGAAGCGATCAGAGCTAACTCGAGTTAACAGGAGAAGAAAATGCTTGAAGGGAGACGGGCATCTATGGGTAGTGACCGATATATAGATCTAGTAAATTTGAAGGAAATGTAGGTTTTCTCGATTTGCAAATGATCGGCGCCATTAACAATATTCATTTTATCCCATATTAGCAAAGATAAAATTGTTTAAAATGTTGCATTTTTCCACTATGCTATGGGAATCTGCCATGTTGCTTGTTTCGAAATTTGAGACAGTTTGGAATCTGAATCTGTTGGTAGATGGCGGTACATGTTGTCACTTCCTTTGCATTGAACGGAAGGCGTACAAGGTTGCACTGTACGTAGCCACTGCCTATTACGAATCCTAAAACGACAAAATTTTGCAATATGACCCATTTTTCGGCAGACCTAACAGATGCGACTGTCATTATTTTCCCCCCGTCTTATTCCGACCTTGTATGCTTGTTCCACAACGTTATCCTGTTATTATTTTTTCTTCTTCCTCTAGCCTTTGTGTTAAATCGGCTAGCTTCGCGCCCCGATAGTTTCTTAATGCTACGCTTATTCCATCATATTTGTGATTGAGCCCATTAATTAATACAGTATATAACTTAATTCTCGGTCTTTTATTTCCTCCCCTACGCACGCACATGACTCCGCAAGGCTTATAGTTCTGTCTATATAACTCTGCATGGTTTCATCGGACCTCATCTTAATTTGTCTTAATTCTAATGTTAAATTAATTTTTCTATCCTCTATACTGCCTGCATGTTTCTCCTCCAGTCTTTCCCATAATTTTTTGGCATTCCTTTCCCTGATATATAAGCTGGCCTGAGGTTGTGATAGCGTTAGGACTATGATTTCTAGAGCTTCATAATTTCTTTATTCCCATTCGTCCCTCAGTTTAATTTCCTCCTGACTGTTACTGGCTGGCGGTTCATTCCCTTCGATTACTAATTTAAACAACCCTTTAGCACGTAAAACAGTCTCTACTTTAAATCTCCATGTGGCGTAGTTCTCCGATGTCAATTGCTCGATCTTTGCCACTCTCTCCATCTTGGCTCCGTGCGATTCCTCGGGTTTCTTGTTGGCGGTTAGTCCAACGATGAACTTTGTTCCGTCAGCGGTGAGTCCCACGGGTGCTTTTATCTTAGGTGCTGTTAATCCTCGTATCCTCTTCGGCTATTTAACCTTTAACCACTAACCACGGCCGGCTACCATTATTGTTGTGGATCGATTATATTTATTGGTGGTTAAAGGAAAGTAGGATATGAGATAATACATAATAAGCTTATATGAAAAAGGAAAAGTCTATATATATATATATCAGTCTGGGCTATTGATGTCAACACGTGCGTACTCATCTAGGCAGCACGTCTCATGTTTCAATTGTGACGTCATCCCAGCAAGCACTGCGTCGTGAGCACTGGCGTCTGGTGGCAACCTCGCGCAACTATCCATCACACTATATATTGGGAGAAAATTTTGAACAACTGACACTTTAATTTTTTAAAGGTCGTGTTTCACGCCTTCGCCTAGAACCTCAAAACGTGTTGGAAGATTGTCAACATTTCACAAGAAGACTAAATGGAAACGGAAGTTAGAATAGTCATATATTTAACTGAAAATACATAATAAATACATACATAAATATGAAAATTCTTGATATTGTTTTATTTCTCCAAATGTTAATTTGCAATATTTTTTGAATGATAAAGGGATAGAACTGCATGAAAGTGGGTCGGCACTTAACACAAATAAGAACTGGTGTGGCACACTTTAAAGAAATTAACTGTGATTTTACCAAAGTTCTTCAAAAATTTTATATATAAGTTTATTTTTTAAATAGTTTATAAAATCGAAATTTTTATGGCACTCGTTAAGCCATACAGATTTAAGGTTTTGCAATTTTGTCTGCATGTCAGTTCGTTATTCTGATTATTGATTTCGGAATATATAGCAACTCTCACTCTTTTAAATGGACTTATTAAAATGCATCCAGTAGGTTATTTAATAGACATTTAAGGCATACTTAAAGCTCATAACGGACTCCGGTTCTTTGAATTGTCGTAACTCTTCTTCTATTGGAGGACACCTTCAGTAACGTTTTTGACCCCGTGTTCTATGATATTTTCTGTTTGTTTTTTCCACGGAAAATATCCTCAAAGTTTCTACAGACCATACAAAAACATTCTGTGTACGACGAATTTTTAAATACAGAGTGGCCCAAAAATAACTTACGTTAGAGCTGATAACGGTTTTATTAACGAACAGATTAAAATTATTATTTAACATGTTCAAATTGGCTTAATGCAGAAATGTTTCCAATCACAAAATATGCTGATATGGGCTTTATACTTTTTTATTGATAAACTAATGGATATGGCTACTTTTCTATTCTAGCATCAAATTTAAGCTGTTAACGATATTGAAAACGGCAGATTGCAACATTGGCTCCAAGATTTGAGCCGTCTCTCTTTTCATGGAGTCTTTCAGGTCAAAGAGAATTGTTGGCATGATAAGATAAACACTACTTTTTTTTAGAAATTAATATAACCGATAGTCACAGGGATTAAGGCCTATGGAACGAGGAGGCCACGCTATTGGAACACTTCGTCCACTCAATCTGTCTTCAGTAAATACAGCAAGCAAGAAATGTTTTACAGGGATATGTTGGAATGTTAGGTTTCCCTCGTTGCCTGATGTAAAGAATGACATGATTCTGTAAAATAAAAACTATTTAAACTAATTTACATATTTTATGAAAATGTCATATGAACCATCATTTCGAGCGATACATTCATTTTGATTCAATGAGTGTTCGAATACTATCCTGAGATATTGAGGTCCATGGAAGTTCAGATTCTATATTCATTTCCGAGTGGTTGGGTGGCATAAATTCGACGTCCAATTTTGGTAGAAGGACTAATATAAGTATTTTTCATCATAGAATGCATGTCCGGAAATGACACGTTTAAGCGCTGGTGACGAAGACCCATGTTAATGGTGAAAGAAAACCAGGCCAAAGGATAGTTAACAAAATTTTTATTGATCACTTTCTTCCACTCGCTGTACATGGTGTGCGTGGCAACGTGGTGAATTGGTATGCACGTTATTTGAGTCATAAATTTGCTACACATTTATTGTTGAAATGATATCCGATTCTGCTGAAAATAAGTTTGGAGTACCCCAAGGCTTTGTATCGGTCTTTTGCTTTTCCTTGACATAATTAATGATCTGGCATTAATAAACCCCCAAATGTCTTCGGTTCTATTTGCCGACGATAGCAGTGTAATGGTTTCTTCCCAGTCACCTGAGCGTGTGTTTTTTGAAATGCAAATTTACTTAAATGATCTTAAGACTTGGAATAGAATGTAACTGAAAATCCACCCATTTGGGTGACTTTCGATGAAAATCATGAACGTTTGGCAGTATGTGTGCATGCAACTGAAAATCCACCCATTTGGGTGACTTTCGGTAAAAATCATGAACAAAAATAAATTATTGTTAATGTTAAAACAACCAAACTAAGGAACAAGGTCATTTGACAAAACTAATTTATAACACGATAATGTTAATACTGATTTTACAACACATTCGAAATTGTTAGGACTCATGTTCCAAAATAACTTGAATTGGGACCGTATGTGAGTAATGTGGTCAAAAGGTTAACTAAAATAATTTTAATTCTTTCGAGACTTCACCCATTTCTTTCAATCAAACATCTGGGAAAGTTTACTGTATCTATTTTCAGTTTATCATTACTATGCTCTTTCTCTTTGGGGAGACTGCGCTGTTTCCTCGCAACAACGTTTTTCATTTGCAGAAATGGGATATGAGACAAGTTCTTGGACTTCTTGTTTTGAACATGTCAGTCACAGATTTGCTGAACTTAAAAATTCTTAACATTTGGAAACTGCACTATTATGGATTGATGTGGTTCTTAAATTCTTTTATTATAAATAGATGAAAAGACTTTAATTTAAAAAACACACAGTGGAAACATGTTAGAAATACATTTTTGTAAAAGCAAGTGACAAGAAGATCTTTTTTCTTATTGATAAACTTGCTAATGATTAAAGAAGCGCCATTGGTCGAAATAGTTTTCCCAAGAAACTATTTTTTATGGTGAAGTCTACTGATTGAATTTATCATGGACCTGAGATTTTTTTTTCTTCAAAATACTCAATGTAATTTTATTTATTATTAATATTTATGGTATATTTCTTTGATCTGTGACAATTAATTAATTCTATATTAATTAATTGATATAGTATTTCTGTATGTTTTTATATGGCAACATGAAAAGAAACTCTTGTAGCTTATTGTTGCTATTATAATAAACAAAATAAAAAACCACTGTTCATTTTTTCCGTGACTGAAATTTTTCCACGGTATGTCACTAAAATTTCATTAATTATATTTTTTAGCACCTGGGAGGGGGCGCCTTTACGGGTTGGGCAATGAATTCCTCTAATCAATTGCTGTATCTAACAGTTTGCTGTTAAATTTCTGAAAAATCCTAATTAATGTTGCAACTTGGAGAATCATTTGATGGCAAATGGTCAATCCAAGAATCATTTGATGGCAAATATTTGAAATTACCGCTAATTAAAATAAGATGTTTTTGTTCACAATCGATGAAAATTAGAGTCGTGAATAAAGTAAAATTTCTTTTCGGTAGAATCATTAATAATAAGAAGCATATGTCATCATCATGCAATTATCAGATTATTATTGGATTTAAACATGAAAAAAATTACTTACAGTGCTTGTTAAATATCTAATTGCCTGTGTGGTCAATTTGAGCACATTTTCTTTAAGACGCTGTGATTCAATTTTCATTCTTGATTTATTAGTTATAACATCACCATAGCAATGTTAAAATGTTCAGTTTCTTTGGGGACCGCGAATTTATTTTAGGGACAGAAAGACATCGAAAATTTTCACTGACAATGAAAAAAAAAACACTTTGTCATAGCAGTTATCTACGAATGGATCGAAATGTCTGAAAATGATCGCAAAAGGTGCCACAGACGAAGAGCGAATGGGGCGTCTGTCTGCAGCCATTACTCATAATTTTGTCAAACAGGAAAATAAGTCAAAATCACAAACCAGGCTGGAAACTAGCACGTCGAACCAAATGTCATGGACGATTACTAGCAAAACTGTCAACAATCTTGCGGCAACAAGAAGACCCAAAACTGCATAAAAGATTAATTTGCCGATCCGATAACAGCGATATTTTTAGAAAGAAGTAAAAGCACTAGAGAGCAAGTTAAAAGCTTTTATTTTTTGAGGAATCTAATTATTGTAAGGTAATGTTTCTAAAAATATTATATAAAATTCATTTAACAAGTTCACATTAAAATTCGAAAACTGGTAGCTATTGAAAGTTGGCTTGGTGGCCGAGAAACTGGGGCAGTTCTCGAACTCCTCGAGTACTGGTTCGAATCCTGCACAGGTCATGGATGCTTTTGATTGTCCCAGACATGTTTAAAAATATAGTTTTCTGAAAGGGCGCAAATAACGAAGTTGGCAGCCCAAAACTTACCAAATCTAATCTAAGTAGCTGCCGTTAGGAACATTACTTTTTTGTATATAGAGCTTAAATAACGAGGGTACAGTTTACAGCATCTACTGTTCAATTTAAAATAGGTGAACTACTTTAAAATACGCTAAATATCTGTTTTATAATTGAGGGTGATTCAAAAATTGTAGGCATATACAGGATGTCCCACAAGTCTGATCTCACAGGGAATATTGAAATGTTGCAGATGTAGAATACACATATTTGAATAATACATACATGAATGCACATAGTTGAAGAGACAATAAATGTATACAAAATTATAAAATCACATACATATTACACAAAACTTCAATGAAAAAAATACTTTACAAACCCGATAGGCAAACGTATTCAGTTATCAAATGACCAATAAAACCTGGGTCATATTTTTGTATTCATAAAACTTTTCAAAACAAAAAAGATGTACATTCGGTTCTGCCAAAATTATAAATTCACCCTGAATAAAATGGTTCTATCCACTTTATGTGAATGAATTTAAGCATCTTAGTATAAAATTAGGAATGACAGAATATTTGACACTGTAGTTAGCTGCTAGTTTTGTGTTTCAACATGCCACGAAGAACTGAACTAGAAGGAAGAAGAAATTCGTACAATATGGTTGCTGTAAGTTTCTGCCAGAGATATCCCAGAGATACATTGCACTTCACATAAGCAGGTCTTAGTGTATTGGTTGTCAAAGATATGCTAGCAAGAGACTTGCTGACAAAGTGAAAAAGCGATCGGGTAAGAAAAAACTCTTCAATTCCAGAGCTGAATCTCTTGTTCGGCTGCCGGTATTATTGATGTTCTTGCCCTGGATTGTTCTCGATGAACTGTTTCTCGTGTACTACAGAGATGTCCAATCATATATCATGTGAAGATGAAAAGGAAATCGCCCTTGAAACAAGTATGAACCTTGCTAAAGAAAAGATGTTCTGAACTCACGAATGGTATGGAATGATTTTTTTGGATGAGAAGAGATTTAACCTAGACGGCCCTGATAGAGGGGATATCGCTTGTATGATCTAGGAAAAGAAAAGAAGGTTCAATAAATGATGGTTCAGTTATGTTTGGGGGCTCGTTTTTCTCTATGGATAAAAGTAATCTGGTAATGGGTGATGGTCGAATGAATTCCTTGGGTATAAAGATCTTCTAGAACAACAACAATAACTTATGCTGAGACTCTTGGAGGAAAAAATTGGGCTTACCAACAAGCTAATGCTCCCTGCTACTCCCCAAATGAAAACATGGTTTCATAAAAATGCTAATCAAATATACTGAGGAACCTCGTTATTACGAATCCGGTTAATACGAATTATCGCTTAATAGTTTCTTTTCTTCGGTCCCGAACCCGTGATTTCAATTTCTATGCAAAATAACTCGTTTAATAAGAATTTTTTAAGCTAATTCCGAATAATACGAATAAAACGAAGAATTCATACCAGACATGAGAAATTTATTCTTAAAAGAAGTCTGCATTATTGCAAGAAATTTTGATTGATTCTTAGTCTAGAGTCCAGAAGAAGGAGGAGACACGGATTTGTCATCTGGAATTCTGATAGGTTTTCAGTGTAATTAATGAGAAGCTTGCATGTTTCTTGTCACATGATTTATTTATAAACATGTGTAATTTTTGTCAGGATCTTGCTAGTCTATCATTGTGGCGACAGTATTTTATCATCTACAGGGTGTTGTATAATTCGATGACCAACTCTAGAGGGGTGGTAGTATGGGTGACTCTAAGCAAAAAACTTCATATGAACATGGGTCCGAATTTTATCGCTAACTGAGATATTTTTTTTTAATTAATTGTAACAACAACAGTAAAAAGCGCACCAGATAAATCGGAGGATAAACCCCCTTGTTCCCCCCCCCCCCCCCCAACAGGCAAAAGCCCAAAAGCGGGGTTAATGAAAAATACATACAAAATAACATAATGAACAACAAAAAAAAAAAAATCAAGGCAAAAAATAGCTGAGTCAAGCAAGAAGCGGACAAAAAACACTCAAAACAAAGGAAAACTAAATAAGCACTTAATAATGTTACAAATAATTATTTGATAAGAAGAAAAATAATGACATGAAAGAAAAATTAAAGACAGCTGAACAACAACAAAGAAATCGCTAGTAAATTCGATAAAATTGTCGTTAATCTTTAAATAAAAGACGACATTTGTCATTAAAAATATCCGAAAAAGGAAAGTTCTTATTATACGAGGCATGTTTTTTAAGTAAGTACCGTTTTGGAATTAAAAAAAGACGTGCAAAGATATCGCAATAATTTTATTTTTACATGAAAGCCTGTACCTTAATCTACTTTTCTACATAATTTCCGTGAATATTGAGGCACTTGTCATAACGTGGCACTAGTTTTTGAATACCCTCCTCATAAAATTCTGCCGCCTGACTTGTTAACCACTGTATCACAAATGTTTTGACTTCGTTATCGTCTTGAAGACGCTGACCACCCAGGTGTTTCTTCAAGTGCAGGAACAAATGGTAGTCGCTGGGCGCCAGATCAGGGCTGTATGGAGGATGATCTAGAGTTTCCCATTTAAAAGATTTGATGAGATCTTTGGTCCGATTAGCCACATGTGGACGGGCATTGTCATGCAGCAAACCGATACCCTTACTCAACTTGCCACGTCTTTTGTTCTGGATTGCACCACGCAGATTGTTCAATGTCTCACAATAAGACGCTGCATTGATTGTCTCATTACGAGGCAGAAACTCCACTAGCAATACTCCTTTTCTGTCCCAAAAAACTGTGCACATGATTTTCCGGGCAGAAATTGTTTGCTTAAACTTCACTTTTTTGGGTGATGATGAATGTCGCCATTCCATGGATTGTTGTTTCGATTCTGGTGTGACGTAGGCCACCCATGTTTCGTCACCAGTAACAATTTGGTCTAAAAAATTTTCACCTTCATTGTGGTACCGCTCAAGGAAAGTCAACGCACTGCCTAAACGTTGGGTTTTGTGCAAATCCGTCAACATTTTTGGAACCCAACGTGAACACAATTTCCGGTAATTCAAGTTCTCGGTCACAATGCGATACAAAACACTACGAGAATATTGAGGAAAGCAGTCGCACAATGATGAAATTGTAAAGCGTCTGTTTTCTCTCACCTTTTCGTCCACTTTCTGCACCAAATCTTCATTAACGACCGAAGGACGCCCACTCCGTTCTTCATCATGCACATTTGTGCGGCCATCTTTAAATGCTCTAACCCATTTCCTTACCATTCCATCACTCATAATGTTTTGTCCGTACACTTCACAGATCTCACGATGAATATCGATCGGTTTTACGCCTTTAGCACTAAGAAATCGTATAATAGCCTGTACTTCACAATCGGCGGGACTCACGATTGTCGGAGGCATCTTAAACACTCAGTAAACAACGTATACAATGAAGAATCAGACTGTAATTACGTCAGTGCGTAGACAAGAGATGTAGTTAACCAGCGCGCATGCGCGGAACGCCGACCGTAGCGCTGCGGCGGCGGAATCGCAAAACGGTACTTACTTAAAAAACATGCCTCGTAGGAATCGACTAATTTAAAAGCTGTATCAAGATTCATTACATTTGTCCTCCTCCTACCCAGGAACACTAAAGAATGGCGCGTTCTTAAAGACTTCGAAGTACGAAACCCCTCCAAGGTTTGCGGGGAGGAGATCCTCTCATTTATAATCTTGATCAGAGTATTAAAAATACCTTACTAATCAATGCTGCAGGTTAAATAAGGTATTCTCATAATACGGGAACTAGGGAGGCTTTGTCGGGAATGGGGAAGTTGCTTGGAATTTCTTTTTTAAAAAGAAGGCTTGTTTTATATAGATTTTGGTACGCTGAATATGAAAATCGCCTTAAAAGTCTTAAAAGTATTAAAAACCTATCAAAATTAACTTTAAAAATGCAAAACCACGCCCCCAAACTAAAACGATGTGTGACGTCACACGCCATTGAAACATACGCCTTTGTAGATCAGCACTGCCACTGCGCATGCGCGGAAAGTGGATAGCTCCTAAATGGCATCTTGTTTAGCGATATCGCTATTTCTTCGCGTATTTTAATGCATAATTAAACCATCCAGTAACAAATTGATACTACACAAGTCAAACAGGTTGTTTAAAAGCTCGAACTAATAAAATCGATCATTTCAGATATAATTTAAAAATTACAGCACCATATGAAGGCATAGCACCGACGTTTCGATTGCCCCCCCCCCTCTTCGACCTCCATGAGAAAAGATGAAAACGCAACTATCTATGATAAAATAATAGAGCTCACGAAATTTTGTTCGAAAAACGAGTCCTTCTATTACTTATTTTCATGTCTATATTTCTCCTTGTGGAATTCAGGATTATAGTCGATAATCACTGAAACAAAGATAAGATGTATTCATCCATGGTAAATAATACACTTGAACAGGTGATCGAAACCGGGCGAAATTTAAAGTTTAATCGGATCAAAGTTCTGCTAAGTCTGAAGAATCAGACGAAAAAACTAATTGTATCCCGTGTGCTTTTGTCCATCCCTTCTTTAGCTAACTCAAAATCGAAAAAAATAACTTACGAGTACGAGGTCATGGAGACCAACGTTAATTTCGCAACGAGTATCGCTCCTCAGTACTTTCATCTATTTTTATTTCCTCTCTCGTGATGTTTTGGTGCCCTTATGAATGCTTTATTAAGTCTTATTATACTTAGTGCTTGTATATGGCGCGTGACATCACATCACTCTTGAGCTATGACGTAGCGTTTTTTAGGGGTGTTAACTTTAATAATTTAAAAAAAAAACTACGCACAATTAGAAAAAAAGAATACACATACCGGTATATTAGTGATCTAAACTCTCGAAAAAAAAAATTTTAAAAAATTTCATGCAACTTCCCCATTCTCATAATACGGTCGAGAAAAGTAATAAAGTTAAATAATTTCGTTTGTAAATGATCGAATAATTGAGTGTTGCTTGAATACCAAATCCAAGGGGCATATAAAATTTTAGAAAGAACTATTGACTTATAAAGAATAAGAAACATCTTAGGTTGGTAAAGAAATTGGTTAAACGTTTGATTATACCCAAACGCCTATAATCTCCACCAAAACAGATTCCAGATGATTGGTAAAGGCTAATTTATAATTAAAAATCACGCCCAAATCCTTTATCGAGATGCGGCGTAGAATTTTTATATTATTCAATGTATAATCGTACAGATAATTGGTAACTTTCCTAGAATAAGATATACAGAAAATTTTGGCAACATTTAAAGATAGCCCGTTTTCATCATTAATTTAAAGATAGCCCATTCCGCTCGGCCCAAAGGGCAATATTATGCAATGCTGCGGACATCCTGTAACAGTCCTCCCAACTATGGAAAACGGAATATAATTTCAAGTCTTCTGCGTACAGAAGAGTACAGATCTGAGTATCTTTAATTTGAATAACAATATCGCCGGTAAAATGACTGAACAATATGGAACCCAGTGAAGATCCCTGAGGGACTCCATCGCGAATTCTCCCAATTGCATAAGCGCCATCCATACTCGTAATTATAAAACTCCGCTCAGTAAGGAGCGAGGCGAACCATTCTCTTAAATTGTTAGCGAGACCGACTTCTTCGAGCTTATATAATAAAAGACGAGTGTTGATGCTGTCAAAAGCTTTGCTGAAATCAAGATATACAACATCAACTTGATTCCGCTGATCAATATGAGAAGCCAATTAATGCAGTAAACAAGCCAAGTTCGTAGAGGTAGATCTGCTCTACCGAAACCCATGTTGCTCGTCAGGCAGCGAAGAGTCTATAATTGATGCTAGATAATTCGCAATGTAAGTTTCCAAGATTTTGGCAGGGAAGGGAAGAATTGTGATCGGTTTAAAATCACTTGGTGACTGAGACGTGGAAGATTTAGGTATTGGAATTATATTAACAAATTTCCAGGCTCCAGGATAGACACCTTTGACCAACGAAACATTAAATAAGATCCGTAGAAGCCGTTCCGATGGACAATTCTAGAGGCAGAAATCTTAGTTGCCAACAAAAGAATGTCAGAAGTTGATAGTGGAAGAACCACAAGCTTGCCGTAAGTTTGATCCCAGAAGCTCGGAACATGACGATCTGGCGAAGGGAGTAAGATGTATGTTCTCATTGCATTTTCAAAATAACACACAAATTCGTCCACAGAACAGCAATTCGACCAAGATTGTCTCGAGTTCTGTCTGCCAGTTTCATTGTTGTCTCCCAGAACAAATTAGTTTGGGAGTTTAAATCATTCTCGACCGAGTCATAATATTCCCTAAATTCCTTGTTAAACGCTGTTTTAAAATTTTTCCTAGCAGTTTGATAAGCCACATAATCATCAGTTAAATTAGATTGCTTAAATAATTTATGTTTCGTTTGCTTCGCTTTACATAAAGAAGAGCGATCTTCTTTAACAGTATTCTTTGTGACCCATCTCAGGAACGTTCAGCTTCACGACTCCGAGCGGCACAAAAAAATGAGAATTATTTCGGAAAATAGACGTTAAACATGCAGGCAGTATAGAGGATAGAAAAATTAATTTAACATTAGAATTAAGACAAATTAAGATGAGGTCGGATGAAACCATGCGGAGTTATATAGACAGAACTATAAGCCTTGCGAAGTCATGCGCGTGCGTAGGGGAGGAAATAAAAGTCCGAGAATTAAGTCATATATTAATTAATGGGCTCAATCCCAAATATGATGGAATAAGCGCAGCATTAAGAAACTATCGTGGCGCGAAGTTAGCCGATTTAACCCAAAGGCTAGAAGAAGAAGAATAAATAATAACACAAGATAACGCTGTGGAACAAGCATACAAAGTCGGAATAAGACGGGGGGAAAACAATGATAGTCGCATCTGTTACGTCTGCCGAAAAATGGGTCATATTGCTAAATTTTGTCTTTTAGGTTTGATAATAAGTCTAAGCAAAATCACTAAGCCAGCGCCAAATAGAATAAGATTGGGTCAGAAAGAAAAGAAAGACCGCATAATAATCGAAGCACTAGAATAAATAGAGATAAAAGGGAACAACATGTTCAATCCGCACTTAGGGCTGAAACGAGCACGTGTTTACTGAACAAAGGGCAAAGCGAAGGCAAAAAGGCGGCAATAGCGAACGCGACTGATAACAATAGAGATGACGACAGCGATATCTGGTGTCTTGATTCTGGGTGCACTTCGCGCATGACGTATGGTTAACGGACTGGAAGGACGAATGTGGTTCCGTGAAAGTTGCTGAGGCAGGTAGGGAAATGGAAATTATAGGAAAAGGCAACGTTAAGTACACGACAATAACGAATAAAGGACACGCCGTTGATACCATAATTCATGATGTCAAATATGTTCCAGATTTAAGAACTAATTTATTGTCAGTCCGCGAGATATGAATGCAAACTCGCGCAAAGGGGGCAGTGTGATGGATATTTGCGCGAGATTGCCACCAGACGCCAGTGCTCACGACGAAGTGCATGCTGGGATGACGTCACAAGTGAAACATGAGGTTTGCTGCCTAGAACGTGATGACTTCAGTAGCAGAGACTGATATATATAGACTTTTCTTTTTCATGTACGCTTATTATGTATTATCTCATATCCTACTTTCCTTTAACCACCAATAAATATAATCGATCCACAACATTATTAATTTTTTAATATTAATTTTTTCAGTAACTTTTTAAATCTAGCTTTAGTATTCAGCAGACCAGAGACAAGTTAATAAAACACGAGTTACTTAAAATAAAAGGAAAAAGAGATTTCGATTTTCGCTATATTGCTTAGGCGATAGTTTCCTGGGAGCATCATCTAAAAAATAATAATAAAATGGTATTTTCACTTGAGGTAGTCTTAAAATTGCCAATAATGTTGTTTTCGAAAATCGAGTAAGGTTTCTTGTAATTGTTTTGTTTTTTTTTTTCTTTTCTTAAAGAAATTACAAGATTGCAAGGAAGAAACCATTTCCTAAATTGAAAAGATCATGGCGAAAGAAAATACGAGGGTTGGGGTATAAATCACGGCAACTATTTTTTTCTCATAGCTAAGGGATGGTATCACAAAATGTCATATGTCTCGAGGAAACCGTTCATTCATAGTATATTTCTACAACACCAGATGGCTCTGCGATTTCATTTTGTTGCATTGAGAACAATGTTAAATCAGTTCTTAGTCAACCGCCGTGCAGGATGGACGTAACCCGATTGAACAACGCTCGTTATCAATATAGCCGGTCTCCGCTGGCTTTGGTAAGAATTGGAGCACCCACTATACTCTCCGGACTTTTCTCGATGTGATTTTGACCTTATACGGACGGTAAGGAACCATTACGTGGTAGATAGCTTCGGACACGAATGGACATTGCAAATACGCGTATTGTGCAACAGGAGATGACCAGATTTCCACATGGTGAGAGAAATGGTGAAGCAGATGATATGGGCGCCTGTCACATCGTTGGCAGCGTACTGTGAACGTTCAAGGGACTACTTTGAGGCCCTTTAGAACGGGACTACTTTGAGGCCCTGTAATGATTCTGGAACATGAAAGTTGTAATGTCATATCAACTAGCTTAATAAACATGAAGAGCAAAATATCCCCGTGTTGCTAATTGTCCGTACATTTCCTCCATTCCTTGTCCTTTCATCTATATATTTCGCATTTTCCACCCACGGTCGAATTCTCACAAAAAAAAAATAGTTGCCATGACTTATGCCCCAACCCTCGTATACAATCCCAATATATTTGTAACGTCATTTCTTGAAGAAACAGTTTAATTTCTGGAGTCAGAGCAAAGAAAGAAAACAAAAATTAACATTCAAACGCGTAATACATTGCTTATTTATGCCAATTTGTTTTCCTCTAAAAGGTTAACGAATAAGAAACTCATTAACAAGATTATTTTTCAATCCCATTTATTGTAAATCTCTAATTAACAAACATAAAAGAAGAACTAAATCTTTGCCGTCCTCAAAGAAACTAAATTTAATCCCCATTAAAGAAGACACATGCTACCAAAGGAGTCTTTCCTTCTTTTAAGTCGTTTCTTTTACAAATCAAGCTTCGTATTTCTCCATAATTAACCTAATGGCAACAACGCCAAAGTAATTAATGATTTCCAGTAGAAGAACAAAAGGCATTGAAATTATCTATAAATATTTATTGAACATTCATTTCAATATTTGTTTCAATTCATGAATTCAAAGAAATGGAAATTAAAAAAAAATCTAATAATAAGAGGGAAAAACGTCATTTTTCAAAAATACGCTTTTATTGTGTTTTATTATTTTGCAAGAATTAACAACGGATACATTTAACCCTCGTCATAACGAATTGTTTGTTGTGGCAATTGGACAGTTTGTAGTAATGAATTAGTACCATTAGAACACGAACCAGTGAACCGATTTGAAAAAAAATTGTTTTAACATGCTTTGTCATCGGTCCTGCGTATGTGTATCAAACTTCAGCTCTCTACCTTTTCGGGAATTAGGTTAAATTCGACTTCCAAGGTTTGTTTATATAGTTACAAGTGAAGCTAATAAAAGCGTATTAATAATTACCATCAGAAAAACTTAGAGTTCAGGATGTTCATAATTTTATATTAGTAGCTGAAAATACTCAAAAGCAAGAGATCATTTGAAAAAAAAATTGTTTCCTTAGAGGTAAAATAAAATGCCTTTAATAATTTGACATTTAAAAAGACTGGCCACTTTTTTCTATTATAAAATAAAATTATATAAAAAAATTTCAAAAAGCTTTGTCATATAAGAGATTGCACAAGCACTGTATTTCATTGAATAAAGCTTTGATTAATGCTGAAGAATTAATAATTACATTTGTAGATAGACAGAACAACCTCAAGAAGTTAAATAATAACCCAAATGGGTTTTCAGTAATTCTACAATTTCCTGCTGTAGACGAAGCTCCCGTTGTTCAGATATTTCCGACGCCCCGATAACTTGCCAATACTCGTTCTTTTCTTCGGTGGCATTGCGATAGATATGAATTAACATGCATCCTTCGAACGATTATTAAAGACACAAATACAGTGTCAAACTAATTCTCGTCAAACTACTGAAGAATGTTCACTACAGTAGAGTCTCTAAGGTCAACCAAGTATATGTATCGCGCTTTGCTGTATTCGGTATTACTAAAATGAGTAACTTCTTTTTTATTACCACCCCGCTCCTCTATACATGCTCGGGGTCTCAAAATCCAAGGGCGGTCTTGGTCCAGAACATCGCGCATGTTTGTATATTGTTCAAAAACACTTTAAACAGAGAGGAAAGTTGGACAATGAGTTGAGATCATTTACCAATTCTCAAGGTCAGATTTCGACTAGGAAATTCTGCGTCATTCACCTTATTCCCCTGAAACTGCACCATCCGATTAGCATTTGCTCAGAACTTTGCAGCACTTTCTTAATAGGAAAATATTCCAAAATGTTGAATACCGTCAAAACTGGGCTTTCGGACTTCTGAAAGTTTGGTTTCACGATGCGCAAGTGTGATAAATAATGATGACAATTTTTTGTTATAGTGTTTATCTTCTTATAAAAAGAAAACATTACTTCCCTCTCCCCTCCCAAAAAAAAGCAATGACTCTGAACTGACTTTATTTTAAAACTGTATTAAATAACCTAAAATAATATTATAGTAATTTTACAAGTAAGCATCCTTTGAATTGCAAATTCGCCTTTTATTTCTAAAGTTAAAGTTTTAAATTTAATTTAAATACATTTGATGTTACAAACCTCAATTCCATAAAAGTTGGGACAGGGTGAAAACATGCGACACAGCAAAAATATTGATACAACGATGTATTAATTCATTTTATTTCTAAAGAAGATAGTTTATTGGGTAGGCATTAAACATTTCGGAACCAAAAATTTAACTAATAGTAATAAATATTAGGTTTTTGCGAACTGGGGGTTGCAACACTCACAAAAATGTTGGGACAGTGGGCGAATTACCATTGGGTGACATCTCCCTTCCTTCTGATCACACTTTGTAGCCTTCGAGGAACAGATGATGACAATTTCTGTACCGTTGTAATGGAAATTTGTTGCCATTCCTAATGTACGAAAGTTTTCAGCTGTTGAACTGTTCGGGTTCGTCGTTGACGTAACTTCCTCTTAATAATTCGCCATATATTCTCTACTGGGGACAAATCAGGACTGCAGGCATGCCAATTTAACACCCAAATTCATCTAATGTGTGGCTACTGTCCTCTACTGCGGTCTGTGTGGGTTTTAGCATTATTGTTGAAATAGAAAGGAACGGGTTCCAAAAGAGTCACCGAGAAGGCAACATATTCTCCTAAAATTCCAATACAGGCTTGTACATTAATGTTTGTCATTGGAGATGTGCAAGTTTCCCAGTCCATTGGCACTCATGCAACCCCAGGCAATTATTGAAGCTGGCTTCTACAGCACGTTGGTAACAGGCAGGATTGTCTTTTTCCTCTTTGGTCCTAAGTACATGCCGACGATTTTCGCCAACAACAACCGTAAATGTAGATTCATCGGACCACAAAACACATCGGCACTGAGGGTCAGTCCACTTCAGATGGGTACGTGCCCAAGCCTGGCACCTATGTTTCTCAGTGTGTTTACGAACACCTTTCGTTTTGCATAATAGAGCTTCAACTTACATTTTGTGATGTAGAGGCGAATGGTATTCAACGATTAAGGTTTTTGATAGAATCCGCGAGCCCATTACGCAATTTCCGTCACTGTTGAATGTCCATTTTCAATGCAGTAACGTCTGAAAACTCGAAGATCACGAGTAATCAGAATTGGTCTTCGTCCTTGCCCTTTACGATGTTGGTATTTCCGCTTGTCCTGTACCTATCTTTTATCTTCTATACATATAATAAAACTGTAACGTGTCTATGGTTGTTCGCGCATCACGCAAAAACTACTGGACGGATTTTGATGAAACTTAGTATGGTTATAGCTTATAGTCAGGGTCTTCAACTAAGGTACTTTTTTCTGCGTGAAACTGTCTCATTCTCACGGGAAAATACCGAAACGACTCAGTGGTGTGGAAGTTAAACTTACCAACAGATGTAGCTACGAGTATGTAAATTTGCGCAGCAGTAGTTAAACTTGCCAACAGATGTCGCCAGATAGGAGATATATCTTCTCGCAAGAGGTTAAATCTTTCTCAGGACTCAAGAAATGCTAAGAGATTAAGACAAATACGTACGCAGGAAACAAATGGAAGTATGTGATGGTTTTAGCTTAACAGTCTGGGTCAACATTTAGGCTACTTTTTACTGCGGGAAAATATCACGGTTAAATACAAACACTGGTGCCATGCGTTCTTCAAAAGCTTTCCAATAGATGTCGCGCGAGTATTTTAAATCGCGCTATGGTTAAATATTACCTTTTGAAGCTAAAACTATTTTTCATAAAAAATACCTCGATTAGGGTTTCTTGCCAACTTTCCGGTGTTGGGTTGGAGACTCCCGTTTTTGTCTTTTTTTCTCCGGACTACAGTTTCAAACAGCCAATCTCCGGTTTTGCAGCCGTTACTGCGAAACTCGCAAGTCACTTTGAAGGTTTAGATTTCAGTAACAACTCAAATCGATGCCATGGATACAGGGGGGAGGGGGAGAGCACTTCTGGTCGTAAAAGAAAGTACGCCAGCCTGTGTAAAATGATACTATAATTTTGATAATAGTCCATTTGCACAATTCAAAAGAAAAATTAAATTACAATGAGATTGAAAAAATCTCTGAAAAATTATTAATTAGATTAGATGGAGATATTTTGTTTGACGAAGGTGGCAACCCTAACTCCGGTTTCGAAACTCTTTGATGGTTGGTTGGTTTTTTTGGTATTACGTCCTTTTCAACTGTTATGGTCATTTTAGGACGGCGTTATAGGGGCCGCAAATTTTGCCTCGCAACGGTTCTTTAACGTGCAGCCGGCAAACGACTACACGGGACCAACGGCTTTACTTCCCTTCCGAAGGAAGTGCGTGATCTGAGGATTTTCCCCCTGAAAAAATCCCCGTCGTCCTCGGCTGGGGTCGAACCCGCGTTCTCGGGCATCAGAGGCGATCACGCAACCACTGAGCCACCGAGGCCGATCAAAACTCTTTGAAGGCAAATTACGGACTTCGAATATTCCGTTGCCTATTGGTTGTTGTTGTATAGTATTTGAACTTTAACTGCAGTATTTGAACTTTTTTTGGCCCTGCCTTTCTCCACTCTGAGTTCTACGTGAGCGGAGCCGCGGGCACAACTAGTTAATAATATTATGAGCTGTAGATGACGGAAGACCAAGATATTCCTGGCTATTTCACGCTGAGATAGATTGCTTCTAAATTGTTGGATTATTCTATTGCGCATATCTTGACCCACTGCCTTGCCTCGATCCATGTTGTCGTGTAAATGACTGGCTGCACATTGCAGTTTCCATTTAAAGAGGGAAAAGTTATCACGTAATGTTCTCCAGAAGTTTCGAGAATATTCATGTTACTTCTATGGCTTCCGGTGCGGTCTTTTCCTTCCGTCCCAACTATTATGGTGCATGCTGCCAATGGCAATTTCATTAAAAAATTACAGGGTGATTGTAAATGATTCATCGGGATTTAAGCTATAAGACTTCAAAACCCGATGAATCATTTATAGTACCCTGTATATACGGTCAAAAAAGAGATCAGCATTTATAAATTGTACATATTTGACTTCAGTCACTTCAAACGCATTTATTATTTTTAGTTTTGCTAATATATACGAGGGCATATTGAAAAGTAATGCCTCCATGGCTATAACTTTTTTATTTTTTATCCGATTTTCAAAATTCTTTTTGTATCTGATACTTACATTTGTCCTCTATGTAATACACTATTCACTTTTCGACATAGTCCCCATTCCTTTCCACGCATTACACCAACGCGTGGACTAGTTGGGTGAACCGGTCGGAGAGGAATTCCGGGGTTGTCGTCGACACAAGAATTGAATGGCAGCTTTGGATCCTATTGTGCAGCACGATCCGCAACACGAGAGGGGGTTGCAGCGCCTACAGTTCAAAGATGAAAAACTGCAGTTCAAAAATGAAAGACTTAGCACCTTGCGACTTTCACCACTTCCCAAAGAAGAAAGAGCACCTTAAGGGGCATGAGTTGCGTTCTGACGACGAAGTGAAACCTGCCGTTCGGTCCTGGTGTCGACAACAACCCCGGAATTCCTCTCCTACGAGTTCACCCGACTAGTCACGCGTTGGTACAATGCGTGGAAAGGGATGGGGACTATGTCGAAAAGTGAATAGTGCATTACATAGAGTACAAATGTAAGTATCAGATACAAAAAGAATTTTGAAAATCGATTAAAAAATAAAAAATTTACAGCCATGGAGGCATTACTTTTCAATATGCCCTCGTATTTTACTCAATCATGTTTTATTTGCATTTTTCATAATGTCCCAACTTTTATGGAAATGGGTATTATAAACAATTTTTTCAAGTAGTTTAATTACGGATGATAACTTCAACACAGGTCGATAATTAACTAAATGATCTATGTTAATTTCAGTGTAATTAATGTACAAAGAGTTTACGTATGCTCCATTACAGGATGCATTCGGGAGTTTGATGAAGTGTGATATTCTTGAGAAGGGGTGAATATGTTGTTCTCCCGGTTTGTTTAAAAGAAAGGAATTAATATTTTTCGGAGGGAAATATCAGTATCTTGGGAGGTAGGGGGGATAGAACCATAAAGCCCATACAAGGCGAGCCTCTATTGCAAAAGAAAACCTATTGGAATTGGTATCTAATATCAATTCATCGGAAGCTTCACTTTGTAGTATCAATATTCTTCTTTTACGTAATCTACCGAAAACTTTTTTAAGAGCCTACTACAGTACTTCATTAAAAACTCGTGCTCTCTCATTTCACATTCAGTTAATTTTTACAATAGTCACTTTGCAAATCTTGTACATCCACTGATTTTAAATGAGATTACCCCAAATAAAAAAGAAATCTGGTGCCAGGTAGAGAGACTCACAGATCTTGAGTCTTGATTGCGCAACCGTTGTCCATAAATAATTCCATGAAATCAATGGATGTTTGTGTAGGATGAGCAATTTGCTGCGTCCAGATGTAACCAATAACTCAATTCATAAGCGCCAAGTTGTATTAAAAGGTCTTGATAAATGTCTACTCTTTTGGTGGTCTTGAAGAAAAAAAATCTAGCAGTCTAATGATTTATGAATAAGGATTGAATTACTAGAAGAAGAAAAAGGAAAGGTGACGCACTCTATAAAATTAAATTCATTGTTTCAATGGAGAAAACCCAAGATATCATGCACACAGATTGTTTAATTTGCATCATATATTGATTGATTTTGTTACAATAGATGCAGAAAGGAAAGAGCCATATTGCACCTAATCACAATAGAAAGCCACACAAATACTTTTGGCGTATTTTCTATTGTGTATAAACGGAGTATCGCTCTTGTCTCATCTCTTACGATGAGGCTCACAATACTTAGAGGGTTTATTATTTTTTACTCTTTAAGATACAGAAAGCGCAAGTTTTCTTCTTCCCACGCAATATCTTTATATTAAAATTTAATTAAAAACACTGCACATATCCGAATTAAGTTGCCTAGCAAATTAGCAATAAAAGTTGTCAAGGCTACTTAAATTTATAATTTTCTGTTTTGTAATTATAAATTTAAAGACAGAACCCCGTCTTTATTGGATCTTGCTATTGTCGCTATTTCTGTGTTTCATTAGGGACAGTCGGAGGCAGATGTCAAAGCGATGAGCGGGACTTCTTCCCGGAAGAGCGTGTTGTCGATGATACGGCTGGACAGATATCAGAAACGGATCGCCGCCAGAACCGACTCCGTGTTGCCTCCCATGAATAAACAAGGGAACAAACGGACAGAGACAAGAGATCATGTGGCCGGAGAGAGAGAAGGAACCCTTTCGCCAATTTGTTTTTCCAAGAAAGATTTCAAATAGAAGCAACATTTGAAACAAACAAACTAAATAGATCTATTCATGCTGAGCACTTTTCCGTCAATTAACAAAGAATGGTGATGAAATAAGAGTTGAAGAAACAGTGACCACTGGTCTTAATTTTATTTTCATTGCAATTCCAATAACGAAAACATTAAAAGAAAATTTCTCCGAAAAAGTATATACAATACTTTTATTTATATTAAATAACTAGACAGACACATGTTCGTTTATTTTGCAATTTTCTTATATACAGGAGTCTTTTGATTAATGCGATTCATTGGTTACGCGAAAATTATTTGTTAGAAGAGTACGGTACATTTGCTTGTTGCAAAGGGCTAAAGTGTTTGACACGCCAGTAGATGGCATTGCAATGTTCCCTAATCTAAACTGCCTGTATAATAAGAGTGGCGATAACTCGTGCTTGATTCTGATTGGTTCACGCTTCAGCAGCCATTGTCTTCCCAAAACAGCATGCAGTTTGAATGAGATACAGAGAAATTAATATTTTTCGCTCTATTTTTCGTTTTTATTGTGTGTTTCTTAATTATCGTTAATAAAATTGCATTTAAAGTTGTGTTTTTACTAAATCTGTTTAAAAATTAACGACTGAAGTCGCGAAGCGGGAAGTAAAAATGTTTTTTTTTTTCAGGAAAAGTGTTTGTTTTTACTATTGTTCATTAAAATGTGAACTTCACAAATAAAACGATTTTCTAATAATAAAATAATAAATAAATATTTCAAGGAATGTTAAAAAATTATTTGCATTTTTATTTCATATAATTTCAAGGAATTTTTAATCAAGGTTCATTTATATTTTGAAAAATTAAATCATAAAACCAATAGTAAAAATAACTATAGTCACAGCAACATATAATTGAAGAATAAAAAAACAAATATTACCAAAAGGAAGCGACTATAAACAAGCACTTTTCTTTTGTAAACGAGAAATCAATTAAAATATTGAGAAATCAATTACTTATTCACAAAAACCTACGCCCAAGTAAAAACACTTAATAAAACATTTAATAAACATCTCAGAGTAAAATCAAAAATTAGAACAAAGTTAGTAACTGAAGTAAAATTAGTTAAAACTATCGTTTATCTTAATAAAGTAATGAGTAAATACCGGAGTTATATTAGAGGAAAAATAAAAGGTAGCAATATTTTAGCGGCTTTTATATAAAAAAAAAATTGTCATATCTTATACCAGCTTACTTTAATATCAAATAAACTAATCTTTTTTATAAATTGGTAATACTTTTATTTTCTTGCTGGAAAAGTAAAAAAACAATTGTCCTTATTATGGAAATTAAAACATCAATAGTTTTTTTTATGCTACTTTATCTAAACAATATAAAACACCAGAGTAAAATTACAAATCTTTTTTCAACATATTTCTTCTGATATGATTTCTGAATACCAGCATAAAATTGTACGGTGGGTGTTCAAACAAGTGCGTATATTTGTTTATATTATAGGATACACATAGGATATATATTACAACAGCCAAAAGCCAAAGGATACCTTGTGCATAATTCTTTACAGCCTCAGTCATTTTTGTGTCCGACCTAAGTATTCAGCCCTTCAAACTTTTTTCTAGACCCAAAATACACGGAGGTGGCAAGGCGAAATGTATGAGCTATATGGCGGATCTTTAAGCACTTAACATCGCAGTGCATTCAAGCAGGTACATGCGGTTGGGCACTGTCGCATCACTGTATGCGTGAAAGCCAATAAATACCTTAACTCCACTGAAAATGAACGAATGAGCGTTTAAAATAGGATGGTATGATTTTATTGGTTAAAAATTTAGATAATTTTCTGACTGAACTAAACGATATCAGACACTTAGTGGCAAAGTAGTAAACGCTCATTTAAAAATATAGTAGCACAGAGTGAGGGAGCGTTTTTTTTGTCCTTGACTATACTTCACAAAACATGTGAAACCAATCCGTCACAATAGTCGTCGCATAACATAGTACATTTTCAAAACTCCCGTTATGATCTGCAAAAGATCCTATCCGTTTTCCAGATAATTTTGCATGTCACCGTGGAAGTAACGGCGCCTCAAACGAGCTTCAGATGAATGATGTTTAGATGTTGAAATGTGTACACAAAAGAAATGTGCATTACTAATGACAAATTAATATAATAAGCAGAGGAAGGAGTTATCATGGCTTTTGTTGCTACTTTCCACTTGTTCATTTTTTAATTAAAGAATTTGTAATGTCCAGGAACCCAGTGTCCAGTAATTCAATCTTGTTTATCATACACGAATGAGCACAGGAAATAAGATGCTAATTAAACGACGGATATCCGAAAATATTCATTGGTTATAACAATAATTTTCTAATTAATATTTTAATTAAAATCCACTCAAAATCACAGACGGCTTTAAAATTTACATGAAATGTTCTTCAATTCAAATAACGACGTCACTTATCTGACGACTGCTCAAGAGAGATTGTAAATATTTTGAATGTAACTAGATAACTTTGGTGTAAGAATGTATTCGCCATTAAACTGAATTCAAGGAAGCAAGTTTTAGAACGTTATTAGTTTTCTTCCGGAAAATAAAGCAAAGTATTTTCTATCAAGAAGTTCAAATAGCACAAATTCAATCCTCAAAACAGTAAATCAAGATAAACAGACTGAAGAAAATATTATTTGGAAAGTATTATTTTTCGATTGCCCTAGAAATTATATAACATTTAATAACCCTTTTTGTAGGTAATTGATTATTTTATATCAATGGACATCAGTTTGAAGGTACTAGGATGCTGTCTCTATTATAAATATTTTCATAGCGGGCTTAGTCTTTAATAAAATATAAATAATTGCAAAATGCGAAAAATGATTGCAATCGCCTTGAGCACCAAACTAAAATCTTCGGTCAGAAAGACAAATCAGTCATGATATGGGGGATATTGCCAGGTCCATACAAACAGAGACGCCAAAATAAACTTCCGGTCTGGTTCGTAATGAAGAGCAGATGCTGAGATTATCCTCTCTTAACTCTACCCTCAACTATTTATTCATTCCTAGAGAAACAAAACAAAAAAAAAAAAAAACATTTTCCTCATTTTCAGCTCTTCCGCCATTCTTCCTGCAGCCATCCGAAATGAGACTGCTAAATAAACGAAAAGGTAAGTTGTACACAAATTGAACGGAAGCAGTCAAAAGAGAAAAGGAAATTAGCAAACATTTTTTTTATTCCATTAGATGACAGAAAAATTTGTCGTTGACTGAGAAAAAACGAGATACATGATTTATTTTTTATACATGTTATTATATTTGACTGGAGAATATAATCTATAAATGAGAAGATTATCTTCGAAAAATTTGATCATAAAAATATCCACTTTTCAAAACTAATCAATGCTAAGGAGATTACACTTGGCATGAGTTAAAAATCAATATTAAATTCCACATTCTAAATTAAAATATAACAAAACCCAAGGATCTATTAAATTGTGGCCTGTTTTTCGATTTTGCTCCTCATTGCTTTAGTAGCAATAATACTCGTGAAAATTACGAAGGATTTGCACAATCGTTTTATTATTCTGGTTCTAGCTTCTCGCAGAATAATTCAAAATTGAGAGGAAAGACTCTATAAATGCTAACTACATTCCAGCTTTTCATTGGCCGTCGTCGTGTAGAGGATTAACGGTCCCCATGCTATTCTACTTCAATAAACAGAAATGAGCAAACAATTTCACGAAAGAAATAATAATCAACCCATTTGAACCTATCGTCCTTTTAAAAGGAAAATGCTTTTTAGGTTATACTTCTAAGTTTATTCCATTTTGTTACAAAAATAAAACAATGTTATAATGTTATTATATTATATTAAACGTTTCTATCGTTTGTTATGATAAAGTATGCAGATAATGGTTGTATCTTCATTTATTGGTTTCGATTAGCATTCTGCACAGAAATAAAGTTTCTATCATTTACTGTATTTACATACACAATCACACAACAGTGTGAACGCATTTTGCAGGGAAAACAGGTTAGCGAAATCTTCTAATATATAGTTTCCGAAGAGATATGTACTTCTTTCGGCGATGAGTTTTCTAGTTCTCCCGATAGGAAATGGCTTCATGTTCCGCTGATTCAGAGGCTCTCGTATTCTATCTCGTTGGCCTGAACCGCTGATCTGACGCTTCGCAAGTGGCCACCAAGGTCACCAGATCTGATGACTTTTGATTTTTACTTCCTTGTACAAAGTAAAGGAAGTATTGTAATCGCGAAAAATTTCGGTTTTCAGATTTCAACAGAAATATACATTAAAGAAGGCGAAGAAACATAACCACTTCCCACAATATTATTTATTCCGTCATGTATACGTATTTCGACCGCTCTGCAGTCTTCATCAGCATGTGATATACAGTGAAAAGGATGAGGAGAGAGGGGTTCATGTAACAGGAAGTAACAAGCAACAGAAATAGCCAGTTAAAGTACTGTCCGCTTCCCACGAAAATGCCCCTGCGTTGTTGAAAGTGCTCACTGCGCGCGCTGCAGTCGTGGATGCGTCCACAGCACTGATAGGGAGCACAAATACGAAAATGCATGGAGGGTAGGCAGGAAAGCAGCATCTGGAGCCTGCTGTTAACTTACACGTGGTTATGTCCTCCCCCCATCAGTGCTGTGGACGCATCCACGACTGCAGCGCGCGCAGTGAGCACTTTCAACAACGCAGGGGCATTTTCGTGGGAAGCGGACAGTAGTATTACTCTGAGGGGAGGCGTTACATGATACTTTCTATTTTTTATGTTCGAAGCACGATTCTGATACTGGTTTCACAAAGTAAAGGCTTTACAAAGTGACAAAAGCTGATGTAGACTGCAGAGTGGTCGAAATATGTATACATGACTGAATAAATAATACTGTGAGAAGTGGTTATGTTTCTTCGCCTTCTTTACTGTAAGTAACACCCACAGTCATGTGTACGTACGTTCATGTGTACCGAGGCCAACGAGAGCCGTCTCTCGTTGGCGCCTCGATGTGTACGTATGTTCGCGCGTGTGTGTGTGTATCTCGCATTTCTCAGTTAAGCTAGAATGTTGAAATTTTGTATTTAGGACTGCTGTAACATGTAATTGTGCACCTCCTATTTTGGTTGCAATCGGCTGGGCCAAACATGTGTTTTGATCGTTTCCCCAACTGATTTTCTTTCAAGTCTCTGCAGTTTTGTATACGTGGAGCAGTTTGTGACGTCAGGTTTTGACTGTTTGACGTCAGAGTTTAAATTACTCTATTTGGAGAACTAAATTTGAACTTCATTTGAAGTTCTCAAACGGCTGTCAAAATTTGTTTCAACATTTGGAGTTTTTCGACAACAAAGAGACGGAAATTCGTGTGTCAAGAATAAAAATGAGAATTTTTTCCAAAAAAAGCATTCAATAAAGTATCGTACAAGGGAGTCTTGTGCTGCCCACAGCATATTTATTCCCTTTATATGAAGGACACCGTCTATGTACCAACCTTGGTAGCTATCTTGCAGAACCAAGAAGCCCCGTCACAACTGCCTGCCTTTGGAAACTGCCGATATCCTGTCGCGTGTATGGCAAAATTATCGTTTGTCGTTAAACGTGAAAAACGTATTGAATTGTTTTAATGGAAATAAAAATCTGTGAGTTTTCAATTTACAATAAATGAATCAGTATCCTCTATTATTAAGTATTTTATTCATAATAAATGCTTAAAAGTATAACTTTTTATTTTCTTCACTTTGCATATAATGGATTCGTATATTATAACTATAAAAATTGCCACACATACAATGCATTTCTCACTTTTGTATTTCTTGTATGAGTACATTTCGAAATTTACAAACACATCAAACTCCTTTTGTTATTTTTTGCTTACAACATTTATCACTCACTATATTCCAATTCTTGTTTTTCAATAGTACCTGGGTTTATTTTAATTTGTATTGCTTCAATTTATCGTCGTTGATCCCGGCTGAAATTCCTAAGCAATAGCAACCAATGTTACTGCCGTCATAGGAACCAAAAATCGAATGACTTTCAGAGTTTTATACTAAAAAGAATGCATTATTATCGATTGGCCGAAAAATATGTTCGCAAATTTTAACCGCTAAAAGAGCGAATCGAATTCAATCAGATTTGAAACCTAATATTTACAAACTAACAACAAGCTTCAAACAATTTGGATCATGTGGATAAAAGGAAACATACAAATTGATTGGTTGGAAAGAATGCAATATCTGTAAATGCAAGACAGTTCTATATAGATAAGAAATACCGGTGCAAAATACAGGGTGATTCAATAGTCCGCGCCAGATTTCAAAGTGGTTTATCTATGCAAACGTTGACGGCAGCTGAAACGACAAATCGTCAAGTTTGTTGACGTTGCCGGTAGAGGTCTCTCTTCTTTCAGTTATTTTCGATATGGCGATCTCGCAACAGAAAGCGTTTTGGGCCCACCGGATGGCGCAAAAAAAGGTGTTAGAAAGTTTTTATCTACTGTGGTTTAATCGTACGTCGTAAATGATTTACCTCGTGATACTGTTCCATTGCAGTTCTGAACGTTCTATAGCTTACTCACCGATGTCTCTCATTACATTTCAGAATGGAAGCACTAACGCTGGAACAGCGTGTGTTTATCGTAAAGAAATTTTATGAAAATGCTGGAAGTAATACTGTGATGAGACGATTTATTATGGGCTATCTGAAGGACAGAGTCTTCAAAGATGCACCTGCAACACTCCAGGATCTTCGTACAGCAATTTCCAGAGAGATTCGTGTAGTCGAAAATGATGTTCTTCAGAGTCACCACGGAATTCAGGTCAAGGCTTTACACACTGATTGCAGCAGATGGAAATCACTTTGAAAACCTTCTGCATTAAATTTCAGAATATCTAGCATAAATATGATAACAAGAATCTATAACCTCATATTATGTCGTAGTAGACAAAAACTTTCTAACACCTTTTTTGCGCCACCCGGTATGTGCCATGCAGCCGGAGGGCGCCATATTGAACACCTGTAAAAAATTTCGAAATTTGATGATATGACGAACATTTTGTAGTTTACCGCACCTCTGCATGTTTATTTTAACAATAAATATAGCATTTTGAATCGCCTTATATAATCACCATCAATTTACCACGTTTTGTTCCGAACGGTATTGGTGGATACCGTTCCGGTAGAAATAATGGCAACTTAAGACGCACAGAAGTAAGTTCTCGTTCAAGATCGTGTCAATTAATGGCCCTCTTTCCGTACAGAAAATGCTACGTCGACCGAAAAAGGCGGCAGTCATTTGGCGCAATATCCACGGTCGTCAAAGACAGCTCATCGAACATGACTTTCATTCCAAACTCATCATTGCAGTACATACAATGGTTTATTTAATGTTTTAGAATTTTTATTGTATTACTTTAAGAAAATAGAGCCTAAATTTTAAACATCGGAGAAATGTCCTCGGAAACATTAAAATTTAACTATATAGGGGGAAAATGAAGATAGGAAGACGTCATCAAACCGGGATTGTACCAAGATGCTTTGCCATCGATTTTAACAACGGTGCCGGCTTGCATCTCAATTTAGTTTTTCTATTTTTCGAGTTTTCTTACAACGGGTATCTTTGAACAAGAATTATTTTTAGAACTTATTTGATATGATTATTAGAACTATTTTTAAATATTTAGATAGGGTATATTAAATTCGACAAGAAAACAATTACGAATATGAAATCTCAGTGGGATTCAAATTCAACAAAACAAAGCAAATGTTCTTTTCTAATCAAACTTTAATCAAAAAATATTTATTAGGAATCTTATATTAAGAAATTCCTTAACTTTCATTTTCAATTAGACATCGTTTGTTACATTAGCGGTTCCAGACAATGTTTTTCCTTTTCTTCTCCCTCCTTTTGAAATCTTTTGCTGTCTCTTCCCTCCCCTTATCGTAAAATGAAGAGTCGCTTTGATTTGATCTAATAGAAGGAGAAAAAAAAGGAAGGGGGAGGGGAGACATGGAATCGGAGGAAGATATGGCAATCCGTTTCAAATTTCTCTATTATCCAAAAGATATACTTCCTCCGTTGAGATTCTTGTTTTTAATTTCTTTATCGGGATCAACGAAAGAAATTTCCTTTCTAGAAGAGTTTTTAATTGAATTTCTTTCGCGAAATGGCAAATGACAGTAGCATTAGTCTGTTTCTCTCTTCTGCTTAAGGATCCAAATTTTTCAAAGAACTCAAAGACAAGGAGGTAATTAAATAGAAATTAAACTAAAATCTATGGCGTTTGCTCAATACTCAAACAACTCCCTTTAATTACGGACGAACTTAATTATTCGATAAAAGCGGAAGCACCAGAGGGCGGTTGAGTCAAGACAATTTGTCAGTGTCCAAGGCAAAATTATTCATTAATTGCATCGATTACTCTAGAAGACTCGGTTACGTAGGAGGCTATTCTCACTTCTATTATTTCATCCTCGTGAAATGTTTACCACGATTAGCTTTATGAAATCGACTGCATGCTAACTTCGTCTGTATTCTACAACGTTTTCTCAAGCACCTTAGGCCCGATTGAAGTTTTCTATCTTGAATGCTTAGATAAACCAATTTCATACACTTCCGTTATATAATTATCTTTCTGTCTGTGCTCTGTTTAAGACTGCTCCAGGGTTATAATTCGTTAACGCATTTCAAAAATTTGCAACTCGGTAATGAAACAAAGGATAGTGTCCCCTGAGATATCAATGAAAGACATATTAAATTGAAACATTAAATAACACTAACCACCTGTATTATCATAAATGTCCAGTGTTCATCTTGAGCGACTCAGCAGATATCTAACATTGAATTTCATTTTTGATCATACGCGGTGCAAAATTTGAGAGTCCAAGAACAATAACGGCACATCCCAACCTCCGGCCGATTTTGAGATAATTGTGTGATGGAGGTGCAAAAGATGCTGAAACTTTAATACGGGTCAGCATTATGCCATTTCCTACTAGAATAATAAATTGTGATGATTAGAACGAGTAATTTTCAAAAAGGCAAAAGTACTTTTTTCTTAAAATGCACTTAGGTTGAGATTTGCCGTTACTTCAATGTCGATGATTGAAGTTGGCATTGAAATAGCGCCGCATTTACCATAGCGCCATTTAGACGTAAGCTGCTCTCTAAAAAGCCGTTTATATGGAGCCACATTTTAAAAGAAAGGCCGTTTGAGACCTCAATGATGCCGCGCCTAGGGCCTCCAAAACTATAAATGCACTGATATGCTGCTGTTTGCTGAAGTCTGCAGGGCATAGGCAAATGAACACTTTACCCTTCAATTACGCTGTGTAATTTCCTTGCTTCGCATGGAGTCAGAACTGACAACCTTAAAGTATTTATCGTGAACAGACAGCTTTCGCCCTGGAATCTCTCATAAGAGCTCTTGTAGCTTCTGTGCACCACTGTTCCCGATCTCACATCTAAATCCTTGCTGAACAGTAGGCTACCACTAATATTCATTTTCGCATATTTCTATATCACATTTTGGTTGTTTTATGCTTAGTTCAACTACGATACAACGGCCTGCTTATTTCCTATTTTCATCAATAATTAGTTTTTGCCTTTTTTTGTTTGTTTGTTTCCAGGTTATTATACTTCTAACGTTATCGAGTTACGAGTTTTTGAATGTGTCAACCCTGTATAATAACGGGAAAAAATTGGATAATCTCTTGAAATTTTATATTATGTTCTTAGTCATATCTGTCAGTGAAGTTTACTGATTGCGACAGGTTCTTCTATTTCAACATCTGGAGTTTTTCTCGTTAAACTTACCTGCATTAAATTAATTATCATTAAATTAATTAAATAACTCATTGAAGATACATCATAATCAAAACTAATAATTTACTTAAATCATTAATTTTTGTTTTTAAGTTATGAATAAAGTTAAGCAATTAATATTAAGAATTTTTTTTTCTTATTTAAAAAAAAAAAAAAAACGAATTTCAAAAGAAGTTCTAACCTAATGGTTTCTTCGTTCAATTAAAGGGGCTATGTTACTATCAGATGATACCTATTATTACTATTTCGGCAAAAGTAGTTTGTATCAAATAAAAAGATACTTTTGGAGATAGATATTAAAGTTTCTTTTGAATGTAATTGGTAATTTGCTTCATCTTTAAAGTCTTAGGGGTAATGTTTTGATGGGGTAATTTTTCAAAGAGGGATTTTTGTTTTTAATGAAGGGGGGGGGGGGGTGTCTTAAATAGAAAAAGGTTATTTAAAATAGGATAAAATAATCAAATTCATTTAACGTTGAATTAAAAGGAGAAGAAATTAAAAAAATAAAATAAAAAACCGTAAGTAGAAAAATATAATGTAAATATATTGTCTAAATTTACTGATTGTAGTAAAATATATAGCATTTTTATTTTAAAATTTAATATAAAACGTACCACCACAATTTTACCTTTATTAATTGTTTTTTTTTACTTTTAGTGCACTTATAGTGTATGATTAAAAAGGATGTTTTATATTTTTATTTTATTCATTTTAGTCTTTTTTTTAAAAAAATCGTGCTTTTTTACATGATTACTATAAAAAATCCCGTGGAAATCGGAAGAAATGGGCTATTCCCTGGCCAGGGATTTAATTAAACGAAGAAAACCTGAAGTGATGGCCTACCCCTACTTGAAAAGTAAATTAAATGAAAATCATCTTTAATCCGTTTTTAAAAATTCGAATTTTGAAATTTTTTATATTGGATTGTATTGTCGTCGAAATGAACCAGTGTGCAATATTTAGAGTCGTTTGATTACAAAATTTGCGCACAAACACAATTAATTCATATAGACCTTATCCACTTGGCTTTTCCGGTCGCGCATGCGCATTGCCATGGGAGAACTCGTGCTTCCGCTTTATTTGTTTACACAGCCGCGTTGGGTTCAATCTTCTCATCCAGAGTTTTTTTTTTGTTTGTTTTTTGTTTGTTTTTTTACATTATATACAAATTAACTATGCCACGAAGCTATAGTGCATTTGGTTGCACCATGAGAGTTTTTTTTTATTATTTTTTTTAATTGCGATTAGTCTCACTGGACGTATTTCTTTTCGCTCATCTTCTTGGGAAGGCTGAGAAAATGACAAGGAATTGACAAAAAAGTGCGGGCTTCTCGATTTAATTCAGCCAAGTGATCTGGTCATGCCTGATCGTGGTTTTCTCATTAGTGAATTATTGGCAAGTCGTGGTGCATCATTATGTAACAAAACTGAAAACAATTGCCCAGAAAGGATGTGCAATTATTTACATAGTATTACGCATTCAATACATGTTAGAAGAAGATCATTGGAGGACAATTAAAGGCATTTAGAATACTGCAAGGCATCTTTCAATAACAATGATTAAGAGAAAAAACATTTGTTTTGTTGTTTTTTCTTTAATAAAATAAAATGCGTATGAAATAAAGAAGTAATTTTTAATATATTATACACAATAATTGTAGTAATTTAACGACATGCAGGACAAAACGTACATTTTTTTTCTGATTCTGCGTTGTCTTAATGAACGATGTTTGCAAATAAATTTATGTTTTCTATACATCTTTATTTTGTTGATGCACGATTGGAAGAACTTTTAAAATAGGTACTTGTTATTATAATTCATAAAAGAAAAAGACGTCACCGATAGAGGTTAACAAACGAAACGAAACCAGCAAAGCTATCCCACCCCGGAGTCACTTTTCCCTCGCGAAAAAGGTTTTGTTTTTGTTGTTGAAGTGGGCAAGGTCTATAAGCGTGTGTAAAAATAAATCGCTATAATTTCATCATAAACTGTTTTAAGGACATTTCTTTTTTTTAATTTCTTCTCCTTGTATTTAGTTGAGGTATAAATAAATTTTCTTTAACGTTCTGACATTAATACAATCTTCTGATAGCGAGTGCAACAGAATTTTTTTTTAATATTATCAACTATATGATAAAAAAAGGTAGACAAATCAATTATCTCTATTCACTACGTATAAAGGAGATTCTGTTCTTGAATATTCTATTTTTTGACATCTTAATATGATGAAGAGTGAACTATAACTAAAAGTTATGTTTTTAATATGTATTATTCAAAAAATTTCTTAATTCTTGAAGTAGAAAAAACATGGTGATAAAAATCCAATAATTCTTCATTTGGAACTTCAGTTAATTGCGTTTCACCTTAAAGATTGGACGCGTGGGTAGTAACAAAAGTGTCGTGTGTATTTTGTTTAAGCAAACAAGAATTGGAAGCTTCTCTTCCTGGATAAAGTAAACAGTCTTACTACCACTGTTTAAATATTCACAGCATTCTCATAATATACCTTTTTTACTTAAACAATAACATTTTTAATAATTAATAATAAAAAAAATTAAATGATTTCATTTCACGTTTTAAGGATACAAATATAAAAGCATATAAGGAATTAAAATGCAGTTAAATTTAACAATAAAATAAGCGTTTCAATTTTGGGTAAGAAAAGACGCACACACTTGAAATGAGAAAACTGACTTTTCAAAAGTGTTCGATAATTGTTCGGAAAACTGTGAATTTTGCTGTTCAAATATTGTTTTGGGATGCACTTACCTATTTTTTTTAAAGTTGCTCTCCTCGATGCCGTAATAACTGAAATGAAAACTAATTATCTTCAAACGTCTTTTGTTTATCCTGTGATCTTAAAAGCTGTCTTGTTTTTTCAAAGAGAAACAGTTCAGAATAGCTTAATAGAAATCTTCCATTCAAGTCCTTTGAAACCTCGTACACTAACTGTTCAAATATGCCAACCTTTAACGATAAGGATTATGGGCCTAACCCTCCCCCATGCTCTCTTTCTCCCCAACTCAAATTAATAAATTTAGAGATTAAAAAAAACTTACAACAACAACAAAAAAAGAAAACATTCAATTAATTGGTGACAAATCTACTGACAGCCATCAAAGTAAAATGAAGAAAAAATTAGAACCCTAATAAAAAGGGCAGAATAAATAATTAAAACATTTTTTTATAAAATGTAGAGGGGAAACAGGCCTGAATAGATTTTTTTTCTCTTTCCTTGACATAGTGAAGAGCAAAATTTTAAAGAGCAGTGGTTCTTTGAAAGCATTACGAAAAAAGTTAGAAAATATAATCAATAAATCTAAACTTTTACATGCATTTAATATGCAATTTAATATGTACAACTTCAAAATTCTGCATTATGCTTTAATGGAGTCACATTGTCTTTCTTAAAACCTTAATGATTTGCTGGAATGTTAATGAGTATCGAAATGTTAAAAAAGACAGTGTTGAGGAATACCATTAAACATAATTTGAATTTTTTTAAGCATTTTAAATCCCAAAAGTTTTCTAGAAGATATACGAACAAAATTTATGTTTAGAACAAAAAAAAAATAAGCATTCCAATCAACAGTTATTCATTTTGTCATAGCCGCTTTTCGTCGTATAAACTTTGCCCCGGAATCCGATGGTAGCTCAGGGAAGTTTTGCATGTTGAAATTAGATTTAGACGTAGTATTTTGCACATTAATTGTTGATATTATTAAGGTTTACATGAGAACACGTAAACTAGGAGAGGTATGTGATGAAATACAAGGGTCGTTCAAGGTTGACCCAGACTTTTATTTTTACAGAGGAAATGTAATGTCCAAGAAGCAGCAAATTAGGTTATTTTTTCAAAATATTCGTTGTGGCAACTGTTTGATACCTTTGACATAGAAAGAATTGGGCTGCCGTAGCCAATACAGGACAGCTTTCTGCAGCGTTCCATCTGTCTTGAACTTTCTGCCTTCCCCCGAAAGCTCTTTAAGGGACCCAAACAAATGATAATCACTGGAACCCAAATCTGGATTATAAGGGGCATGGGGCAACACCCTTCAGCACATTTTTTTGCAAGCGTTTCTGCTGTCAAACTTGCCGTGTGAGGTCGCGCATTGTCATGGAGAAGAATGCCATTTCCGGGTCTTTTGTGAATGGCGTTGCTTACGGCACCCTGAAACAATTTGCAGTAATATTGGACGTTAATTGTGATACTTTATCAAAAATGGCTAGTTCAATAGGTGTGACTTTTACTGGCGTGACTGCAGTCGGACGAACGTGTCCATGCATTCATTTTTTACCATCTCTCGTCTTTCGCCAAACTGATTACACCAATCATGCTATTTTGCCCGTCACATCGTTTCTTCCCTATACTGTGCTTGAAGTCTTCTAAAAATCTCCGCAGATTTAACGTTTTCCTTCACAAGAAATTTGATTATACAATGTTGTTTCACAGCTCCAGAAACACTGCTTGCTTCCAAAGTTGCTGCAGCATTTGCGCGTGCGTCATGCCGAACGCGGAATACTCAAAAAGGATTACGTAACATTCCCTGAAAAGTGTAATATTCTAGAGTTATTTCTCTATATGCACAAAAGTCGGGGTCAACCTTGAACGATTCTTGTAAATTTTTAATCGTTTCAGTCATATCCAATGTTGGATTCTTGGTTTCACGATGGCGACCTAAAATTCAATGGGGCTTACGGAAATAAATAGAAAGATGGTGGAGGGAAACTCACTACACCATTTAAAATGTTTATTAAAATAGTTATTAAAATTTCAATAGTATCGACCGAAAGAAATGCAGAGAGAAATTTTGAGGAGAAAATCGATTTAAAAAAATGTAACTTTCACGAGTACACAGCATCCATTATGAAACCTGCTATCGCCCATTTTCTCTATTGACATAACGTTTTCAGAATGATAATCGTTTATTTACAACTGGGGGGAGTATTTCAATGCAGATGCGCCTGAAAAATTCTCTGATTTTTCTCTTGGGTGGAAAACGGAAGCAACCACAAAGAACTGAAGTTCTTTCTTTTGGAAAGCGCGAAATGATTTTTTTTAAATACATATAATTATTTTTAATGAACAATCCAATATTTTTATAATATTTATAAATATGGTCCTTTAAGACAATATTAGGTTACATTTTCAATTTTTAGAATTTGTAATTGAAATTTTTTCGGAGTACAGTTGTGGCTTCGCTCAGTCTTAATTAATAAAAAGGCGGGAGAACTATTTTATTTAATAAAGTTTTATAGAGCTTCGTGTTTCAGAAATTTTAATGAGGTTAAACATCTTTATTTATGG
>JAHWFO010003124.1:1300385-1323351 GCA_023313115.1 Rhysida immarginata
ATCACAGGAGAAGTCGTTTTGCGTGCTACATTTTGCGAAGTGTGAATTCATTGTTCGAGTGCAATATAAATTCCACTTCGATTCACGTGTGGAATAAAATTTTGTAAAAAATTCGGACAAGGACGACCAGTGCTTTTCCGTTTGCATTTGTTACCATTTGAAACAATATGGAAATAAACCAGTATTAATTTTTTTGTTTTTACACTTTTGGCTTTGCTATTGAACGAACTGTTTAATTACGTTTATCAAAATATCTCCTTCCCCATATGGCAATGAAAAAGATGAGGCTCATGTACTGTTCATAGGACGAAGAGATGAGGCAAGCGCTTCTTTACTGAAGTCTTCATCCATATGAATATTCGTTTCTCCGGTTGGGCTGGTGTAAGTTCCACTGAACATCGTTATTTCCCCACAGTAAAGATTTTGAACGAAATCAAGGAGAATTCTTCGCTGGAGGAATTCAATGCAATGTCAACATATTTCCAAATTCGGAGGGGGAAAAAGTAAGGCATCATTCTATCATCTCTGATGAAATCTCTGTTCAATAGATCATGATTGCATTCGTTATTCCATCAAAAATCCATTACTTTCTTACCAACATTAAGTGGAGTTGCAGCCAGAAATACTGATGATGACACAATGTAAGTAAGGCTTAGAAAATAAAAACAAAAGACAGAATACAACTGTTGACAAAAACCATTTTATTTTCTAAACGGAAAAATATTTGGAATTTGATGATATATTTAATTTATAAATTTTAATTAAGTAAAGTACAGTCGGCTCTCGCTATAATGAATGGCAACGGGTTGGAATATTTGTTCGTTATATGGAGCGTTCTTTATAATGATAAGGCACTTTTGACACTGGGAATGAAAAGATTTTTATATAGTATCAGTACTATGAAATATAGATAGATGTATATTTCAACTCTCTTAATTTACTATATGGTTTTATGATATGGATAACTGTTCAAGGAACAATATTTGCATAAAAATTATTAAAAAAAAACGTATTTGAAATGGGTGGCGGGTTTCTTCTCGTAATAATATACGAAACTGTATAATAGAAGTTCGATTATCTGAGACATGAATATGGAAAGCTCGCTATAGGCTCAAATCTTTAAATAAAATATTTGCTATCCGCTCTGCTCAATAGCATATTTTAAATGTTCTTACCCAAGCACTTTCAAAAATCAAATTGTGCATTAAAATATTTAATAGAGGCAAACATGGTAAACAGTAACGTGTATGGGAAGGTTGAGATATCTGCGCTTCATCAAAACTGTTCTCCACTGTCCGTTTGCCGGAACGCTTCTTATCAATTGTAGATCACATACGATAAAGAACACCATAAAAAATTAATCAAAACATCTCATATTTCACTTCTTTTAATATAGTATCGGTATATCTACG
This sequence comes from Rhysida immarginata, assembly GCA_023313115.1. Lineage (NCBI taxonomy): Eukaryota > Metazoa > Arthropoda > Chilopoda > Scolopendromorpha > Scolopendridae > Rhysida > Rhysida immarginata. Next base: position 1,301,798 of record JAHWFO010003124.1, read on the forward strand.
TTCTACTGTCATTTTATAAGGGATGCATTATTTTCTGCCACGTTCCACATGAATCAATTTTCAAGAGTATCATACGAGGTCCGAAAAATCATTTTGCCTAGTGTTAATTTAACACATTTTTTTCATTTGCTTTATTTTCAAAAAAGAACAATTAACATACATATCAAATTCATTAAGACTGGTTATCTCCTTTAGTTTGCTTATGTTTTCTACGGAGAATTCTTACGAGGTCACTAGCGTAGAACTTTCTTCAGAACGCGTATTATCTTCGTCAAAATTTTCGAACAGTTTGGAAATCGTTGGATGCAATATCGATATATCTAATGGAGAAATGTTACTTCGAGGTTCTCAGTACTAAACTACGTCTTCAGAAAGTGGTTGAATGTGAAGTTCATATTTTTACTTCCTCTTGTACAGACATCCTCATCAGTTTCTTTCGTCGAGGTAGAAGATTCAACTTAAAGCAAGAAAATATTTCGGTTTTTCATCCCGAGATCTGGTAACAAAATGGAAACTCCAAATGAAATAAGTTGAACGTTAGTTAATTGTCTACCCCGATCACTAGACTTCTGCTCATGAGGCTCTTTCTTCCAGAAGTAATAGAAGACATCGTTTACATGCTTCTCTGCCACACTCTTCATCAACGCAAATGTTTTCGATTGTATATTACACAGGAGAGAAGAAATTTGTTCGAGATTGCATGGATGGAATTCAATTGTCATATGGACTACTTATAAATTAAGTTACAAGTGATGCATTTTGAGAAATACTAATTTTAGTAATAAAACATTTGAAATTTAAGGTTTAAGGTAATAAAACGTTTGAGAACTGTTCTAGCGATTGGCGCCTACCCTACGCATCTTATTGATTATTTCTTTTTGATTAGAAGTGTACCTTCCGTTTGAATTATCTTGCACTCAGTTTTAATTATCTTTCACATTTATTACCGTAGATTTGAAATTTAAGTGGTTTTTGATTACAAAGAAAAAGATTTTTAAAAAGGTTAAACTGCTTACCGCCTCGATCGACTTTAAAGTCATATGGAGAAGGAGGCGCCGGTCAGGACAAGGAATTTAGTCTACTCGAGATATTTTAACCTGCAGAGGGTTTGCTGAACTTGCTAAACTGAATTGAACTTTCTTAAGATCTCACTTTAATTCCGAAATAAGCATGATCGTTGAACCTTTCATTGAAAAAAAAAAAAACAACTCCCATTGTCCTCGACCGAAAAGTAACATGCGATGTCGAGCGCTAGTGAATTATTGACCGCTAGCTGGGTTAAGTTATAATAAACTGTTATTCACTTACTAAAATTGTCGTACTGTCGTAGTCTGTTTGATCATTTCAGACCAAAATATATGATGCAGGATTCTCAAAAAAAATATAAAAAAATAGCTATCATCAATTTCAATTAAAGCAGAAAAGCACACATGCATCTAATAATTATCTCTCTCGGCCACATGCTGGGCGCGCTGCGGCCGTGTAGAAAGATTTATTCTGAGAATTCCTGTCTTAATGTATTGTGAAAACTATGAGAACCCCCTTTTATTATGCAATTCATCAGTGAAAAATTTATGATTGAAGGGCGGAGAGAATAATTTTTAAATGATATTTTAAACAAAATATTGTTAATAGAAATAGGTGTTTTATGGCCCAAGGGTTAAGCAAACTTTTGTGAAAGAGATTTAAACATCTCTCGAGATCACACGCAGGAAAGGTAGTCGTTCGCCCCCCTTCGAGCGCGACATTCAAGGCAACGACAGCCGGCGACACTCCAGAAGAAAAAGACCATTCGATGTGTTGCTAAAAGAGGAACGGCAATCGTCTCGACTCTTTCAACATACACTCAAGAAGGAATGAAATAGGAAAGGGAAAAAAAAAGGTAGAAAAGAGGCGAATTGCTTTCCTCTCTCAAAGTTTGACACATTGAAAAACAAAGATGCTCCTCCCAAACAATTTCACCCTGTCCTATTTCTAATGCACTTTTCTATGGATGTCCCAAAGAACAGACAGTTAAGAAAATATATCGGTAACATGTCATGCTCTGTCTTCTCTTCGGCATTAGAAAGATAGAATGTAGCAGAGAATAGAACATATATTGAACCATTTTTTTTTCTTTCTTTTTTCTTTTAATTTTCTTTGCCTTCTCGAGTGTAGTCTTCAACCCCGATTCACCTTCCTCGGTTATCATCTGTTTTAGCCTTAAAGGCGCATGTTAAATGTGTAAGAGCAAATTAAAATTGAGCGAGCCAATTAATCATTGCATAGGTAGAATGTTTGGTGTCAATCGCCTGCTAATGACAATTTTAATTAATATCTGTAGTAAATCGTTCTCACTATAGTAGATTGCATTCCTCAAGTACATGATTTAATTAGTAAAGTGACGTCGATTTCTAACGATTTCTATTCCTTGCGGCTCTCGATAATTTAAAGTGTTTTAATGGAAAGTTTGGAATTAAACGAATATAGAATTTATTTTATTAGTAATAAATTCAATAACCAAGTCAAAGTTTTTATATTTTCTTCCTTATTCAGTTATTCTTCTGTGCAATTTTCTTATTCAAAAATTTTCTTTGTATTAATTAAGACTCACTGATAATGGATTTTTAAAATCCAAAATGTACATCTGAGTCAGTAAAAATTTATCTATGTGGAGTACTGTTTTCTGTTTTTCCTTTATTTATATAAGGTATCCAGACACGGAGAGAAATTTTTAGTTGTGATAACCTTATCTATGGTCACTGTAACAATATTTTATGGTTAATCCTGTCCCATCAATATTTATTGTTGTGTGGACAAAACTGTTTTGATCAGAGAACAATTCTTTTTATTAATCCCATTCAATAAATATTGTTGTCAGAACAATAGTCTTTTGTTACCACACTAATACACTACAGCTAGAGCAACGATTTTTCCTTGCATGGATATTGATGACACAACAATAGTTTTCTGCTCCTACAGCAATAGAGCTATGGGCTCTTTTACAGTTTATATTTTCATGATACCCTATTAAAATTAGTCTATATGTTAGTAGTATCAAGTTTATTCCATGAATTAATAGTTGTAACATAAATGAATAATTCTATTTCTCTTTTTGTGCACACCATTGGTTTTATAAATATCAGTGCACACCGCTCAACGAAAGGCTGTTGGAGCCAGAGCTAGTGATAACGCTCCAGCATACACCCTTCAGCTAGTCAGTAATCACGACGCACAGGAGCCCATACCTTGAGAAACAAGCAGCTCTTAATAGTACTAGCTCTTAACAGGTTACATTATGCCTAGAAAAAAAGGAAATTTAATGACCACTTTTTCTTTTAAAAAAAAATTACTTTTAGCAAATAACTTCAGCAAACCTCCTTTCGGGAAGGCACAGCATTCTACTTGCGCCCTTCTGAAATTGATTAACAGTAAAAATAACCAGTAAGGAATACAAACTGTTGTTCATCGGAGTCGATTAGTGGAAAATTTTCCTATGAAATTCATTAACTATTTATGAGACTATCCGAATAAACCATGAATCATATAGCTAAAATTAACTAAAGAGGATAAAAACGGAAATTCTCGAGGTTATGAAACGGAAATTCTCGAGCGCTTTTCGCGACATCTAGTGAGTGAAATTTATAACTGTGGTCTGCTAGTAAATGTGAAATCAGATTTATGGAAAAAATTATAATAATTTTCATACACCTTCAACAATCCGACCTTCATTGTTTCCAAAAAACGAAAAAACACTGATTATTAACATCCAAGATGAAGACAATGAAATGGTTAGTTGACTTTTCCGCTTCCAGACCTTGTTATCTCGTTGACCTCGTCGACAGAGCGAGTGACGTAATTTCTAGACCAATCAACAAGTATATTATGATCAGCAACTTCCGATATTGCTGCATGGGCATCCGTATATTGATGACAGAACAATATATGAAATAGTCATCTTCCGATATTGGTGCTGCATCAATATTTAGTTGATGCTACATAAAAAAACTACATATTAATAGTGAATTGTAATGATGACAATTTGATTGTGTAGTAAGATCAAAGTTTATCCATGATGCATCAAATTGTATTTTTGTTTCAAAAATCAAGCACTCATCAACTGCCTTATTGTTGCTACATCCAAAGCATTTCTCTCCGTGCAGTTTCGGCTATTTTTCTATTTATCTTATTCTTAACCAAAATTTCTCAACTGTCTGTCTAAATTTGGAAATGCCATTTACTTTCTTTTTGTCTTTTTTTTTAACGATTTTTCTTTTAATGGGATTATTTATTTTCCTGTTCATTTCATTTTTTACAAGCCTTATTTTGTTTCATGAACATGTCATTGGCCGAGTGGCATCCGTCTTCGAAAACTTTTTAAAACGTCTCATGAAAACACATTAAAAAATAAAACTTAACTATCGCATGCAGAAAGCTCATGAGTGTTAGAAATTCACTTGAAAATCGCACCGTCCATAATGAATTATTGAAGGACGGAACTGCAAACAAGCTGATAAATAATGAAACTACTTCTTAACTCAATGAAAACTTTGTAATAAACACCAAGAAAGTTGTGGACAGATTTAGAAAGTCGCCGACCTGAAACTCTCTGACGTTGAGTGACGGGCGAAGCCGTAAGAGTTTCGGTATTTTTTTTTCTTTTTCTTAAAGCCCCATCATTTTTAAATGTTCCCCATCTCTATTCACCCCGTTCCTTCTAAATAAAGACGACGAAGGATGAAGTGGTGGAACCTTAGTATTTAAACGACGATGGCCAACAGACATATTTCCCTCTTTTTTTTTTATTTTTTATTTTTACTTTTTTTAAAGTGTACTTGTTGGTCGTGTCCGTCTGTCCAGCGAAGGTCATGGATATCCGCTGATTAAAATAAGCATTTCATTGATACGAGGACTATTTGCCTTCGTGCAGCACTTTATCGTCGATTTTAATTAGTGACTCAGTGATGGAGAAACGAAATCTCCCTCTGATTCACATTCATGGAATAATGACAGTTATATGAATGGCGATCCTAAAATGTCATTCGCTCTACGCAAGAATTTCCGTTAGACTGATTTACTAGGCAATATTTTTCAAGATGAGACCTCTTTTGCATGATATCCGATACGGGCGGAGAAAATATTAGGAGAGAAGAAACCTTTTAGGGAGAGGGAAGAGTAAAGAAATGAAAAGAAGAAAAAAAAGCAACTTTAATCCGAATAAACAAATTCAGCACGATTTCCAGTAGAAAAGAATGTTTCCAAGAGGAAGAATTTTTTCTTAGAATTTTTTAATGTTAATATATTTCACGCTTAGCTTCACTTGACATTTATTTCCACTTAAAATTTGTCTTCTTAATACAATAACGATTTTAATTTTGTTAGAGGAAGACCCTTTTTATGGTGTCTGATAAAGAGAAACCTCGTGATATCTTATGAAATTGCGACATAAAGGGAGAGTCCATAGAAGAAAGACTGTTAAAGATAATGTTGCCTGAATACATTTGTAAAATTTATAAAGAGTTTCCGTATATATGTGTAATACTAAAAGTATCAGTAAATTATTTTTTGTCTGTTTTTAAGATAAGAAAATTATTTCGTTCACTCGCACGTTGGATTTTTCGACATTTATTGATCTGTTTTGAACCGGTTTAATATTTTTAATAGGGTGGATTGATAAATAAACTCTTGAAACGCGTAAATTCCGACAAATATAATAAAAGTGATATTAAAAGTTCGACGGATGCCGCACACACGATCAGATCACGTAATATAATAACAATTTTACATGCCTGATGATTTTTTATCACTCAAGTATATTGTTTAAAATAATACTTCTTTCTAATACACAAAATCAACAACGCCAAATAAAAACAATTTTTAACGTATCATGTTATTTGTGCAGTTGCGATTTTAAGACACAACCTTAGTCAATTTTACGTTTACATTTACGTTTTTTCAACTTTAGTCTTGTTACATATTTTTCCGAACGCGCCATCCACCTTTTCATTCCGACTCTAAAGAAAGTTGTGGTTTGCTTGGTGAGTAATGCTTTAGAACAATGTCGCTTTGCTTAAATCGGTGATTTTCTTTAATTATCACATTATCTCTACACTGATGCTCGTCCTGATCGTGGATTAAATGGGTCGTCCTGATCTTTGCTCATCAAATGCATTCATCTCACATTCACTCAGCTTTTGGCTCGTCGATTTTTCACTTTCATACATTCATCGCCATTAATTGCTTTCATACGCATGTGAAATTAGATTGGCGTAACCTTCTTGTGTCAAAAATTCTATTACTGATCGTTGCCTTATACGTAATTCAGAGGTAGCACTCATTACTAATGAATGCTATTAATCAAGGATGTCAAACAGGTCGCGTTTTAAAATGTGCGCTCCTACTCCAGAAACATCCGCAATCCTCTTTTGGAGTGAACGGAATTTCTAAAACCCAATGATGCGTCTTTTAGAAGGGGAGGAAACACATAGAACTGAAACGAAGCTTTTGCGCATGCTACAGAAAAACGCAAACATCAGTATTTCTTCCCAACTACTAGCGACGTCATGCGTTAGGAGACTTTACGTATCAATCAACCCTCGTATAAATGTAGAAAAACGTTGTTAAATAAAAGTGCTTCTTAAGTAAAACTAATTCTGAATTCTTACTACGCATAAAACGAATGTGCTTTAGGATATTTTAAACTGCTGTCATTTAAATGTTCGTTTTCTGTGGTTGCAAGTATTAATAACTTTAAAGAATGGAAACTGTTTATTTCCTTAATATGCCAGCATTAAAGAATTAATAGTTTGTCGCGTTTTTCTCTTAACAATATTCTCCTTTATAACACTTCTACCTTGTAAACAGACTACCAAAAAATGAAAAAAAAATTAAAATATAATTTATCTTGTCACAAAAAAATTCAATCATAGACGCTACATTGTTTAAAATACACTAATCCTATGTAATCTAGGTGCATTTCGACAAGTTGCTCTTTTTAACTGAATAGCTTATAAATGTTCAGCGGAAGGATATGATTGGTCTGGTCAACTTCAGTTATTGATCTTCAACTACGTTAACCTTTATGGAAAACAACGGCGTCATTAACTGCTATTGCTTGCAAAACATATAATTCCACGTCGATGAATTCTTAAAAGCCACAAAGCCAACTGATTTTCATAACGTTTAGAATTATTTGATAAATCTAAATGAACTCTAAATGTTGAATTTGAAGAATAATAATCGGTGGGAATTGAATTGTTTCTGCGTATAAATAGATCGAATTCAACAGCTCACATCTACTGTAAAAGCGCTTCAAATTTAAAGCTTCTTGTCAGTTTGTCAAATCACTTAAATTATTTCGAACAAGTATGTGATGAAATATTGGACGAAATGAATGCGTTGTGGTAAATATGACGAGATGAAAGGGGTAAAATCATTAGAGAACCGTATTTTCCGTGAAATTGATTTTTTTTTAACATTGTCATTGGCAAATTTAATAACTTTTTTTTTATTTTGAAAAGCCTAGCGTTATGGCAGGAATTGACAACCTAGAGCTCGCGGGCCGCATCCGACCTACCGAATAAGGAATTGAAACATTGAATTTCTAGCAAAATAACAGTTTTTTTTTTAATAATAGTTTTGCCCGCGAACACTTTAGAATTTAACAGACCGGCCCACGACAAAAATAGGTTGCCGAACCCTGCTCATAAATTAGTCTCAAGAGTCTTAAAAGAAAAAGAAAAACCGAGACTGGATAAAAATGTTACAGAAAAACTAAGTCGAAGTGGATGGTTTACCGCTACATGATGTCCCAATGCGAAATTTTAGAATCAATAAAACGAAAGATTATTTTTCAGAATATATTTTTATAGATATGATCTAATTCACGGTCAACATATAAGAATATAAGAATGTTTTAATCACGAATCGACTATTGACGGAATAAAAAAAATAATGCATTAAATTGCGAAGGATTTAGAAATTAAAACAACGTATCTATTAATTTTCTTAGATATTTAATTTCATTTACCAATTCGGAAAAAGTTAAGATATACATCGCTATATCGCTTAAGATGTCTTTCCTTGCAGTTTACTTTCTTCTAAAAGGGACACCAACAAAAACTGGATTAATTCTACAAAGGTCGAAATTATATCTCGTATAAAATATGGGATAAAAACTGGAGCACCGCTCATCTAGAATGGGATACGGTAAAACAATTTGCGGTCCAGATTATTTCACTAAGATCTCAAACAACGATGATGATGATGTTGTTGTTGTTGTTGTTGTTGTTGATGATGATGATGATGATTATGATGATGATAACCGTCACCAATGTAATTACATAATAAATCCAATGCCCAAAACTAGTCCTCATAGGAAATAAAACCAAGAAATAAAAGTACACTTTATTCTAAACGGACAGCATCTAAATGTACACAGATGGAAATAATCAATTCGAACACAGCTAACGAAAGATGAAAAGCCCTTTGGTTGGCTAAAAGTGTTCTGATTCAAGGCAAATTATACCACATGTTTTTCAAAAATAATTTGCATTTTCTATTCATGAAACCCATTATTCCAATTCACAAATAAACCGAAATCTAAAAAAAAAATTCAAAATACATGCATTTTTAAAAATTTTAATTTTAAAAGGCCATTTTTATTTTTATTTTTTTGTTATTCTTATTCGAGGAAAAAAACCCAATCTATTTCATTCGAAGGCATTTTTTCGTTCTACCAAGAGCACCACAATGAAATCGAACGAAAATAATACTAATGGAGAAAATATCTCGCGTTAAATCTGTATTTTAGGCAAGTTGACGTTTCTTGATGGGCTATGAGGAGGCCAAACATCAGCTTTTTCCTCTTTCAGAATAGAAAGTGTCAATCCAATAACAAATGAAATATGAACTATCAAAAAAAAAAAAAAAAAAAAAAAAAGGAAAGAAAAATTGCTACGTCTTTAAAAATTTTCTTTTAAAATATTAGGAATTCTAATTATGCTTTAATATTAAGATTCTATCATCCAACGTTATACCCTTTCAAGAAAAATGTTTTGGTGAATTTTTTTTTATCCGTACACTTAGCCAATGTCGTTATTTTCGGTGTAATGTGTTTACCGTCAAAGATTTTACGCAATCTCATCATATCAAGGAGAAATTTCCTTTCCCGTTTATGACTGATGAAATGAAAAGTTCTTTCAAAGAAATGAATATTTTTATTTTATAAAATGGTAGCAATGAACATTTTTTAAATCACTATCTTTTCCATTCCAAATTTATCCTTAAAAATATTCAGCAATTTTTTTTTCAACAGGCAATTCAAATCCATTTCAGCATAATCTATTTCTTATAAGTCAGTTAAATGTTACGAAATTATAAAGAAAATAATTTTCATAACATCTACAAATAAACATCTACAAACTGACTAATAAGAGCATGCACAATTAATAAAGCATTTTTTCAAGGCGTATGTCTTTGCTAATGTTCTTTGATTTTACTTATGCAACTCATTGCTACGAATGTTATTCATTTCTCAGGAAGTCCGCGTCTTTTTACAATCGATAAACCTCCTTTATTTTCATTTTTTAAACATTCAATAACTTCGCTCTTAGTCATATTGGGAGTCTTGCAATCATTTTTAATTCCCTTCCAGGCAAAAAGGCGTCTGATTCGATAGTGAAGTGAAAAATCCATAAGCATGGGGCAATCCGTAAAAACTTTTCAATCAGTGTAACGGAAAATGTTTAACGGCGGGAGAGGGGAAAATGTTTCCAAAAATTGGTTCTTAAACTTTTCGACAGCAGAAGTATAGCCTAACGGAAAGAAATTCAACTACATATATACATATAAAAGAAGAAGCAATTGAAAGATAGCTATAGGGAGATGAGGTTCAGTGAGATGAAGCATCCTGAAGAATCACCATAAAAACTCAATCTACAATTTCAACTCTATTTTCAACGGAAATGGGGAAGAAAATTAAATTTTTTTCTTCTGCAGTTACATTTTTTTTAAATGCTTTTGAAAAAACTTTCTCAAGCAAACTTTTATTGATGTTCAGTGCAATAGAACCTATTAAGTTTTCAGAAGTCCGAAACCTATGATTTCCACGACACTAATTTATCATTTTAAGAAATGAATCGACGTTGATCTATTGTTAGCCAATGGAAAATCGATTCCATTTCTAATGATGGTTTTTGGTCAGATTTGGTAATGGGTCGATAGAGAAATCCTTCACTGAATACCAACGAAGACGTCAAGATTAGAACGATTCTGGCACCTGTGCAAAACCCTCATTAAAAGGAAACCCTAATACATATTTCATTTATTCAATCATCATCCCTATTCGCAGCTTCCCAGTTTGATTAGGATTGTAATAAAAGATGTGATAATCATAATAATTAAAGGGATAGTGAAAGTTAATTTTATGGATTAATTCCATTCATGCATTATTAATGTCGATGATAAAAAAAAACCATTAAGGAAACGTGTCACATCATAAAAGGCGTTTTAACAGCATCATTGAAAATTATACAATATTTATTAAAACTAGATGGAACCCCCCAAAATTTGACGGCAAACAACTGTATGGTTTCATAAATAATCATAAACAATACAAAGACGTCACAATCAAGAACTTTGCTAGCAATGATGATCAAATTAACGACAATGACATATAACAATTAACGATGATAACAATGATTAATGCGCATGCGCAGGACTGCCAATTTTGCTCTTAGAGTGCTTTGCGTTTTAATATTTAGGTTGTTGTCTTTATTTATGTTTCATTAATATGACGAAGCCATATACTTAATTATGCAAAACGTACTCATTATAAACTTTAAAATAGCTACGAGGTTAAAAATTTCTTGTTTGAAAGCAGATAATTTAGATAATCGTTGCTTATTAATGGAAAATCAAAATGATTAAAACATTCGGGGGGGGGGGGGGGAGACAAGTAATAAAAATTAATTTTATTAAAATTAGAGTAGTTGGAATCGTAGATTCTCCCCAAAATACTATAGAGAGGGCTACCTATAGAAAATGGTCTATTTGAAAACATTCACTTTTAAAGCACTTTGGCGACATTGAACCTACATCCACGCTATACAGAAGCCGTCAACCTAGATTTAAGGTTTATTTTTGTTCTACGACCCCTCACTCATGTTGCTGTGGCTAATTGGAACGATGGAAGGATGATTTGTGAGATGATGATGAAAGGACGCAAATGAACTCTCACGCCTCCGAGTGACATTCGAACCCACAACCCAAAACTCTAACGAAACGTATAAAGGTGATCCAAACTCCTTTCAAAATATATAAATTATTTATGTTGCTCAGGCTTATATTTAAAATATTCTACTTGGTTAGTTATTTCTTGACAGCCATCTATTTATTACTTTATCCTATCTTTTGCATTAGTTATTTATATCAATTTCGGCAGTCAGACAAATAGAGAAAGAAAATGCAAAATAAAAAAAATAGAAAAAAAAGAGGCGGGGACGGGAAGAGAGAGACTATCTTGTTGACAATTCGAAGAATAGAAGCGGAGGATCTCATCAGTGACCGGAAATAGACATCCAGACAGACCCCTTTTGCTCCCTCTCTTTTCCCTACACTGACTCTTGTGCATTGATAAGACCGAGCGATGATACAAAGGCTCCCCTAGAGAATGGACCCTTTGTACGAAACGCTTCGAGTCCGAAACACTAGGCATCTCCACTTGCGAATTTTATTAGTATTTTATTGCAATGGAAAAAAACGGAAAAAAAATATCTTGTAGCTATTAAACGCTTGCATAAAAACGTTTCTTATTTGTTTATGAACACATTGATTAAATGGAATCGCTGGAACTTTTATTTTAAGTGCCGCCATAATCTTTTCGCTTTAATTCTCCGATTTTTAATTTGTTTACTCACAGAAGAAGAGCTGACAAATGTATTTCCCCTCTTCAATTTTAGAGTACATTGACCTTAAAGAAATATACTCTTAGTAAATCTAATCAAAGCCTTAAATGCAATACAATGGAAACCATTTTTTTTCGATATATCTATAGTTAATGCTGTATCGCAGTAAGTAACTCTATTAGTAAACCAATCGAATTTGTTAAGAATTTCTGTAACAAGTTTTATTAATAAAGCGAAAATAAAAAAATACTGTGATTTGTAAATCATTTATCGGCCACTAACCAATATTGAACAAAACCGACTATTTGATTTAAATCGTGAATGAAATGTAAGCTATGTATTTTTAGTACTGCACTGAAAAGGTAAATGAGAATACGATACAGAGAACTGAATATAGAGAAATGCATTACTAAAATAGCTATGTGAATGTGCTGATTTTGTGGTAAATGTTATTTTAAATTTCGTAAGCCAATACTTTTAAAAGAAATGTAAACAATGAAATATTTAATCCGTTAATGTAAAATGTAAAATATTTAATTAGAACGTTCTTTTACTGTATATTGATGTAATTGTTGTCCTTAAAGCAGGAACAACGAAAAGACGATCTTAAACGAAATATGCATACTATTTTTTATATTAGGAAAAAAATGCAGTCAAGTATCAACAATGGAGAATTAGATTTGCATTAAAGATTTGCACGTTACGGAAATGTAAATGTATTTGAAAATATTTTCGAAAAATATATCCGGGAGGTTATTTTTCTGCTGTGTCTCTTCTAAGATTGAGTCTTTCCGTAAAACAAAAAATATAAGGTTTTAAGGATCCAACTATTCTCAGTTCAATTTATTTATGTAAATTCGATAATTTCTGTAATTTTTCAATCTATTCAGCAAATTCTTAATATTTTCGCACTGCTTTTCAAGACTGTATTCCTACTCGTGATCTTCTACAATAAAATACAATCACAGAAAAAGGAAAAACGAACACTAAAAATATTTTTTTACGTGTACAAATTTTTGTATTAAATCTGGAAACAAAGTAAAGCTTTTACAATATTAATTATTTTAATTAATTTTTTCCATTAACTATAATTTGTCCTTTCTGGCTATTAAGCTTTTAATTGAGACAGATAAACAAGAACATAAACAATAGATGCTTAGGTTGATCGATAATTTTAATATACATCATTATATATCATAGGTTATTACCAGAAATAGATACAGACGTCTCATCTATTACCGTTATTACAATTTAACGATGAACAATACATAAAAGCTTAACGCCAATTATGTCATCATCATCCGCCAATGCTTATCAATGATTCTTTTCATTTTTTTCTCTTTCAAAAGAAAGTTTCGCAAGGAGAGAAGAGGGCGAGGGGGAGAATAAGAAATAACGTCTGAATCATTTCCGAATGCTGTTCTCAATCATTAATATGACTTCCCTTATGTATAATATCATTAAAACTCAATATCAAAGAGACATCTTATGAGACATACGAAGTTGATTTCAAAGAGAGTCGATTGTTGCTATTGGTTACAACAGCAAGGGTGATAAGAGTTTTAATATCAGTGAGAAAATTTCTGGGAGGATGCGAAGAATAAAGTCTAATTGCTGATTGATTTCTTTAACTTTGTTTCTCTCGAACCCAGATGTTTTCCCCTACCAACTGTCGGCTCGTGGGTTCAACAAGCCACTTGAGTCACGTTGAGGAAAAACCGCCACACGTGCTTAGTCTCTGGCATATTGCCAGCACGTGTTCACTCCGTCGCCAAACGGGCACTGATTTCATTATATCGGGAGAAGATGAGAGGACATGACAAAAGCAGTTCGCGGAAACCACGGAGGGGCTCAAGAGACCCATTTGGGTACGTGAAACGAGAGGAGAGTGGGAAGGCTAAAAAAACAGTCGCTCACGAGTGGACGTAAATTAAGAATGGCCGTGAATAATAAACACTCCGTGTATGATGGGGCTGAGGAAATGCCAAATCTAAGTTTGAGTGTCTAAATCCTTTTTTGAAAAAAAAAAAAAAATTTATGAATCGTGTTGAAAAACAGTTTCTTCAGCGAAAATTACAATTTTAAATTATCTTCATTTTTAAGATACGATCTCGAACAGCTGACAAAGTTTAGCGTCAATTTCGAAGAATCTTCTGCTTGCGACGGAGGATGGCAAAGCAATTAGATGTGATGATTAATTCAAGAATGTTTCATTCATAAGCGCCGACGTCGGGAATGCCTTGGAATCGTTGCCCTCTCGACAATATAGTTTAAAAATACAAATAAAATTAGTATGACCAATCACATTTCCCGCAACTTCAGAATTGCTGCTCTACTTCTACTTAATTCTATGTAACTAATTCTCGACGATCATCAGTCTATGTAACTAATATATTATAGCCTATGTTAATATTTCTTTAATTTGAAAAAAGTCATCATTTGAGTATTAAAAATAGTTACGAAAATCGTATTCCCCCAAACCTTTTAGATATACATATAGTATTCTGAAAAAATAGAATCCTACTAACAATGTACAAAAAAATTACTTTAAAGATAAATCAATGTATGGAATCAGAAAATGCAGTATATCGTATTACATCAATCTAATTTTCCGTTTACTCTGTATTTTACGGTTGGCTGCACGAAATCTGTCTTTCTTACAAGAAATGTTACAACCATGGTAATAGGTAACAGTTTCTTTCACTGTGTTGCAAATTTATTACACTCTTTTTAATAGCCTCGAGTGGAAGGTTTTTTCAGGGCTTCATAAATTTTAATTTTCTTTTTCGGTGCCAACGTGAGTGCGTTTCCGCAGCAGCTCGACACCCCTTCTACTTCCTTTGGAATAACATAAAAAAAATTCCTCGATTTCTTATGCCAATCTCCCTTGCCAAATGTAGTTGCTGATATCAGTAGGTTAGTAGGTTTCGTTTAGCTTCACTTCGAAAAGTAGATTGCGTGGTTTCTCGAAAAGATGTGGAAGCATAAATAAATTTTTCTTTTAACTTCTCAGAGAATGCTCGACTATACGTTTTTAGAAGAATTTTGAATGGAAAATGAAAGCGGGAGAAAAAAAGTTTTATCCAATTCAATTCTATGTAAGATTTATTGGAACTGATTATTTTAACTTTACCTCTCTTAAAGGATTTTATCGCTATTTTGTGCTGAAAACAAATATCAGTCAATTGGAAGTCAAGAATTTATTTGGAAAGAATGATAAGAGCGGGATACATCTATCGCAAAGATAACTACTAAAAATATAGTCGATAGATATCTTAACAAAGCAGTGCCTTCTCTTCCGATATGCGTGCTACGAAGAGATGAATGCTCAGCTTTTAAGATGGAGAAGTACATCTATTGGATTTCTAAAGTTTAGACAGGTCGATATTTCAAGGAACGAGAGGTTCCTGGCGAATATGAAGAGGATTATGGGTACCGTGATCCCATTTCTAAATCAATGGCATTCAATCAAAAGTGTTGAACAGGGAAGACATCGACCAGAAGAGTTGACAGACAAGGTTAAAAATTCATGGCCAAAACTTAATGGGAAATTTTTCGGGCGAGCCCAGCAGCAGCGGTTTATCTTGCGAGTGCCACAATGATGGACAGTTCCTCAAAAGAGCTTTGCTACTTCACGCTCGAATAAACAAGCCAATAAATTCTCTGGAAAATTAGGTGGTGAACGTTTAATAATAACTTAAGCACTCCGGTAGAATTTGTTAACGATCTCACGAACATTTAGGAATGAAACATTTTATATATTAACAAAATGCATTTGCTAGTTTTCAGAAGTTTCAATAATTTAACTTAAAAATACAGTTTGAGTTTTCTAAAGAAGCATATGCTTAAAACCCATGGTGCAAACATATGTCTGGCCTAACTAAACAATATTATTTCAGTCCAGAAAGTTCAAGCGGTTATGAAAGAGTTAAAGAACAATATCTAAAAAAATATTTTTTCATGCATATAAAAAATTAGAATTCTTCATAATAACTATAATAATAAGCGACAAGTTGTATGAAAAACAAATATTGACATAATCTATGAGCTTTATATAAAAGTTTGTACATGGATTTCGCAAAGTTTTATAAAAGTTTGTACAGGAATTTCTTAAAAACAACAAACTTAAAATTTTGATTCAGTAATAGTTCTAAAATATCAGGATTGAACATCCAAGATTACAGTAACATTTGAATTTTCATTACATTCCCAATTCACACAGGTTTTTAAAAGGGGAGAGATTTTGATTTTTAAAGGAAGGGTTTCAATAAGAATATATACAAATTGCATATACTTTATAAAAATTTCACATACTTTCTATTTTCAATTCTCCATAAATTCGGGGAGGGGGGGGGGTTAAATCTCCAAGACCCCTCCTGTCATTACTGCCTTGCGTTAGAGGCTTCATGGTAACACAAACTTTAAATATGCAACTTATATTTAAATATTTGAAAGAAAATTTTCCCATTTCTCTCTAAATTTATTAATACGGTTCTTGTACTCAATAAGTTAGAGTGATCGCATTTTGAAATCTCACATATTTACGGAACTAATTCCTTATAGAAATTTTTAATAGCTCTCTATTTTAGTTTCTTTTATCGAGAAGGTATAAAAGAAACAGTTTTACAATTATTATGAAGTGCAATAATTTATAATCGAAATTGAAAATAAATACACTATGCGAAAGAAAGGTAAAAAAATTTTCTTTGACTTACACATTAAACACAGAATATAGGGAATATTACATTTTACCATTACTTAATTTTATATCTAAAATTTTAATAAATCGCAAGTCCGGAAACTTTATTTCATTTTGAATTATCCCTATTTTAAAATTAATTTAAATGAACACCAATTTAACTTAAAGAAGGTTTTTTTTCCCCCTTAGTCTAATCAATGTACGTTTTTTTACGTTAATAAACAAAAACAATAAAGTTTCCAGTGCAACATATTAAGCAAGAAAGTAAACTATAAAGAAACGAAGGTGAAATTTAACGCACGCATTTCCTCTAGATTTGCACTACTTAAATTGAGGCGTTTGGGATTAATCCCGAACAGGATGCACAATTTCGAGCGCTAGAAACTTGTGACTTACCGCAGATGAAGGCTACGTCTTGAAGGATCCTAAAGTCCGAACACAACGCTTCTTTTGACACGGAGAGAGAGTGAGAGAGGAAAGAGGAGTGGAGCACGGGCATGCGCTCTCGTAGCTAGCGGGGGAGGAACGTGAACGTCTCCACTGGCAACAAGAGAGAGAAGAGAGAGAGAGAGCTGCGAGGGAAGGGCTGGTCTACTTCCCGTCGGGAGGGGCATCAGTAACAGGCGGTGAAATGATGAGAGAGGTCCTGCTTCCGGGGACCTATTTCACTCGTCCACACCGAGTTGCTGATTTCTTTCGAATGGATTCTTGACCTTCGCAGCTGTAGTTAAATAGCAAAAGTTAAATATCTTCGGTCAACTGAGCCACGCGACCACATGCGATTTTAGACACATTTGCCGTGGGTGTATTTTTAGCGTCACGATAGCACCTTTCGCGATGGTTTCAAAACAATTGGGAGTGCACATGTAAATGAGGAATGATTAAGTGTTGATAAGAAGTAAAAATAAAAGAATAGGTGCGATTTCGACCACGCTCCCAGCCAAAAGGTTAGTGTGCGCTTTATCAGTTTTCTTCGTTTTATTGAACATCGCAATAACAGCTTCCTGTTTCGAACTTGGAATCGCGTTTTAAACATGAAAGTATTTTTTCTCTTTTAGTAATAATATCAATAATTACGTGGAATCGTATCATATTATTCAATTTTATAATATTCTTGTTATAATCTTTACATTAAGCTTGTCGTTAATATGATTCTCTATATTATAAAGCATGCCTGCTTTGCAAGAAAAACGAATAAATTTAGCGCAAAACTGGGTTTTGATGTTTAGCATATTTGAATATTTTTCGGAAAAGAGAACAATAATACGCCTAAATATCTAACAACAAAAAGCCAAATCCGTATTAAATCGTCATATTTTACATTTCTATTAAATTACACCAACTCTTTAGAGCTTCGTTGTTCAAAAGCTGCTGTAGGCTGATAAATCCCCCATATCAGACCGTAAAGGAGGGAAAAAGAAGACGAGAGAAGAGGAGGATAATTTTAACTCCAAACGTGAAGAGGGAACTCGTAAGTCGTGTTGAGATTTGACAGCCAGTCATTTCAGGTGCCACTGTGGAGTTGAACCTTAAATTCGTTTTATCTTTTTCGTTCTAGTGATGTGTAAGTTAAGGTATTACTCCGGCAAGTTATCGTTGACGATGGCCTCTTATACTGACACTAATAGAATAAAGTGATTCTATTAATGTTATGACTTTTTTTTTTCCAATGTTATTCTATTTCCCACGGAATTTGTTCGAATGACACACTTGTAAACACTCACTGAAACTATTAAAGGCAAAGAATCGATCATAAAAATCTCTTAAGTAGTGTCGATAACATTTATCTTCTTAAATGAAAGGTCTTTTTAAAATAAGTTTGTGTGCTTTAGTGAAAGGAGTGGCGGTGAAATGAATGAAAGCGATTATAAAGATTTACAGCTGTTGATTCTGCTTCTGTTAGCAAATTTTGGTTCGATGTTTTCTCTAGATTCAAGGACTTCTATTCAAATTGATAAATTAGGAGCTCTGCCAAATGTGTATCTGCCTAATGAAATGCAAAGAAACATCAACGTATTATTAAGTCTTTTTTTTTTAAAAGAATTTTTATTTTTATTACATATTAAACAATGTGTCCCAAAGGTTTGGGTAAACATGAAATGCAAATATTTTCATAATAAATCAAAGAAATTAATCTATTTCATTGCTAAGATTTTTATTTATTCCATAATAAACATATTCCAAAAAATACATGCTATCAACTAAGTTGTTGAATAAATATTTTTATATAAATAGGCTGTCCAAAAAGTTTAGGTAATATGCGAAAAAAAAAATCATTTTCTCACCTTATTTTTATAATGGAACTGTCCAGTACTTAAAATGAAATATCTACAGATCATCCTCATTTGCATAAGCACAAGGCTAATCAGTAGTTAGAAATTAAAAAGAAGACATAAACCCCTTCTCAAAGGTCCATCTTTCTCACAAAAACTAATATCAGGCCACACAGTGCGGCCGATTGCCAAAAAGCTGGCCAAAATTCGAAAATTCAAGTAATTCAGTCCAAAATGGAATCTTAGGGGTTTTTGGGGTCGCTGATTACAAATTTTATGTCAAATGTACGGAAATTCACTCCCTTCACCCCTAATCGACCACCCCCTGGGGTATAATATCATGTATTATTTATCATAATCAAGTTACATATCGTTTTTGAGGGTTTTGGGGTCGCTGATTACGAATTTTCTGTCAGAATTATAAAATTCGAAATGGCAAATACAAGATGGCGTCACCCAGGGCATTTTAAACCCCAAGCGAGCCAACCTCACATAAGTCAGAGCCGTTTCTCGTTTTCTGATAAATAATAAGTCGCATTTTGGTTTTCAGACAAAAATTTTTCGATCCTTCCATAAATCACGTTGATACCATCCTTCAAAATATCTTTTATTACTTGGAATAATTGTAACCTTGGTAAATCAACAGTAGTGGACATACTGGAACCTAAAAATAAGATTATTTTTATAGTTAAGAGAAAATTCTGAAAAAAATCATATTGGTTTTTTGAAAAATTAACGCATTCGATTTGTTTAAGAAAAATAATAGCTTATCGCAAAAATTGTTGAATAATTATTTGTTTAAACAATTTATTAATAACTTTTGGGCAACATTATTATTGATAATTGTTGTTTAAGGCATGCCAAATGTTGCTGAATTTTTTCAGATTTTTATTGCATCATGAAGTACGGAAATTTCAATAAGATTAAATTTTTGACTGGGAGGTTTGGGCAAAGAAAAAAACCCATAACAATTCAAGTGGCAGGAGGTGGCAGCTGAATTTTGGCTTAATCGATAGTTAATACTTTTCCAAGTAACCTCCAAAAGGTTAGAAGACAGCATTCGACAGCGTTTTATTGTCATTTGATTTGAAAACTCAAATTTTATTGGAAAAAAACGAAAAAAAGTACCTTTATTATTGTGCTGCTAAAAATTTTCTGTCAAAGAAATGACATTTACAAAATTTTTTACGTATTTTACTAACCTTCAAACGTACATTCCATTTGGTTTTATTAGATTTTCTTTGCTGCACGCGCTTTCACACGTTTAAAGGTTTTGCCGAATAACTACACCAATAGTGCGCTTGAAAAAAGGCCAAACTCCAACTGAAAATAAAGAAAGAATTTGGGGTATAGGACGTTACTCTTAACCATTTTTAATTCTTATAGGATCCCTCTAGCCAACTGCATGCTAAAAAAATCTTATCTAGACACTTTTATTTTTCGAGTTTTGGCCAGCTGTTTGGCAATCGGCCGCACTGTGGGCCGTCCAAGAGTCGCTCGTTGTAGAGATGATCGCATGATTGTTCAACTTGCTAAAGTGCTTTGCAAAATGATAACCTCACGTAGTGTTTCTAATATTATGAAAACTAGCAATGAACAATGTAATGAATTCTTTGTAGTTATGAAACACAAAGTAAAAAGCATTGTAGAATCGGCTGTGTCATATATATAGTGAGCTGATAGTAACATGAAACGATTCGAAATATGATAACCGTGTTGCATAATGATAGCCTCACCCATTTATTAGAGGGAGGTATTGTAGAATTTTCAATCGCCATGTATTAAATGCAAATAAAGTAAAGCATCTTATTCGTCACAACCATAATTATATGTAAACTAGTGTCATTTTGAAAGTGTTAACACTTTTGTGCACGAAGAACGATGGGCCGTACCAAAGCGTTGTCTGAGCTTGAAAAAAGCAACATAACTGCTTATAAAGATTCTGGATTGTCAAATTGACAAATAGCAAAGAAGTTAGGACGATCTCCAAGAGTTATAAACAATTACGTACGCCTAGGCGAAAGCTATGGAAGAAAAAAAAATCATCGGGAAGGCCAAGAAAACTCAGCAGAAGACAGGAAAGAAATGTAATGAGACAAATCAGTTCTGGTACAGCAACCCTCGGACAGTTGTCACGTGATCCTGAGATTAGTGCGCACAAGTTCACTGTATATAGACTTGCTGCCCGATCAACAGCCTCGTCTCACAAAACAGCACATGCAAAAGACACCAACAAGGGATCCACACAAACATGTATCTCACAGATTCCCACCAAAATGAAATATATTACTCATCTGAAGCTAGTATTGATGCTTGCAAAATAAGAAAATGCGAAATTTTGTTTCTTTCAAAATAAGCCGCGAAAACGAAAAAATTTGAGCACAAAGACTCCATTGTTATAGCCATACTTATTAATGCGCTTGACGAAACTTTTTTCTTTCACAACTCAGCAATAAGTACGAATCCGCTCCACACGAAAGCAATAGAAGTAGACAGCAGACGACAATTGAATGGATTCTAAATTTTTGTAAACAAACTTAGTTTTTAAAAATAAATTATTACAATTAGCTAATTGGCTTCCAGTAAAAAAATGTGTATAGTAATTAATAACCATTTCCTTAATTTATTATTTCTTTTTATTAATTAATTCGGTAGACTTCGTGAATTTTCCGTCACGGGACTGGCTTTATGCGAAAA
>JAHWFO010003124.1:1323751-1375517 GCA_023313115.1 Rhysida immarginata
GCTTTATAATTTTAAATAAAAATAGTATTCAGGGATACTTATCTCATCTTATAAATTATTTCGAGACGAACACCGAATTGTACTACAAAAAAAAATGCGTAGACCCATAAAAATCAATACTCTGATTGTACTACGAAAAAAAATGGCGGCACATTCAAAATGTCGGTTTATTTTGGTATTATATGAAAACCAAACTTGAACTTGTATTCGAATGCCATGTCATAGAAGCGGACCTGAAATATCGGTCTGCAAGAGAAAGAAATATTCATAAAAATCTCTTAAGCAGCGTCGATATATAAACTATTATATTGGCGAAATCCTTTTAATCAAGTTTATTCTTGTAATGTTTTGCTTGAATTAGGATCATTGTACTCATCATAAGGAAAAAGCAACGCAATTTTACAAATCGCAGACGTGCATTTCATGGTCATATTGCATGTCGATGGAGAAATTTAAAATATGGGACGTAAAGGAATTTTCTTACTGTAGAATGTGTTTAAAGTTTTAGCACCATATATGTTGGGTTTTGCACAATATAAAAATTTATTTCGCAAGATTCAGATATAAGTAAAGAACTCTGTTTTAGCATAAATTCTGAACTCTGTCCAATTCTTGTGCCTTCCAATTATGAATACGTTTGATGTATGTGAGTTCTCTGCTAGCTCTTGGTATAATTTATTATTATTAAACACATCGGATAAGAAATTATCGAATGCTCACTTTATTCCAAGCATTCCATCTTTCTCTAATGTGTTTTATCGCATTACTTGATCGAAGTACGTAAGTTTGAGTCTCGTAATCTTGCCTTCCAGTGACATATCTGATTTGATCGCTCCAGCACTTCCTTGTTCGTCACCTTTGCTGTCCATGGGATACGGAGCAGTCTACGCCAGCCTACAGTTCGAAAGAGTCGTTTTTGCGCTTTCTACTTTTCTTAAAGTCCACCTTTGACAACCGTGCATGGTTAAGGGGAACACGATGGCCTGAACCAATTTGCATTTGCTCATCATGCTGATATCTTTACTTTTCCATACTCTGTTTATGCGCAACATCGCGCTTGGCCCGGGGTTATTCGGCGCTTTATTTCGGGACTACACTCTCCGCTTCGTACGATCTGGGATCCAAGAAGACGAATTCTTGCACACACTCAATCTCTACATTTTCGATTTTTATCTTAATGTTACCATTTCCTGCTGTTGTCATGATCTTAGTCGTTTTAACGTTCAGGAGGAGGCCCAGCTTTGCGCTTTCATTTTTGATCTGCTCTATCTGGTGTCCTAAACCATCTTCCGTTTCTGAGAGGAGAGTTGTGTCATCGGCGTACCGAAGATTATTGATGTTCCGCCCACCGATTTTTACTCCTGTTTCCGAATCTTCGAGATATGACTTCCTCATGATGACTTCAGCATACAGATTGAATAGGAAAAGGGGCAGAATGCAACCTTGTCTCACACCCTAACCTATTTTGAGCCAATCGGTATCGCCGTAAGCCGTGCGAACTGTGGCTTCCTGTATAACGATTTGATCAACTTGATAGATGGCCCGGCACTCCAGAGATCTTGCAGAACCATTCATAGCTTCTTCGTGCTTTGTCGTGCTCAACACAGTCGAAGGCTTTCAAGTTTGGATTTGGTTGCGAGTGTCACGACCACGTCTGAAGCCCACTTGGGCATCAGGCAATTCCCTCTGAATAACTGAACTGAGACGTTGTTGTATGATCTTGAGAAAAACTTTGCTTACAGGAGGAATGAGGGCGATTGTGCGGTAATTTGAATACTTGAAATACATCCCCGAAACATCTCCTTTCTCCACAGCTGTTTGGACGCATTCGGGTTTGAAGACTTCCCACCTTTTTGAGTGATCTTGATATGGCCGTTGTTGGAATACAAGCAAAATTTAGATTCGTCAGTTCATATGAATTTTCGATTTGCTTGGCCCATGTCAGAGATTTTTATTCTGTATAAGTGTTGTTATCTTAGGATGTGCACAGCTATCAGATTGAAAATGTGTAATCATGCAGTTCTCGACGAAGCTTTCGTTCTGAGATTGTTTGTGTGTGGGCCCGTTGCAGTAGTTCTTGACGAATCTGGAAACGAGTGGTTAATTGTTTCCAAATTTCTTTCATTGTAAATGAAAACTACTCACTATGGGATGTGGACACCAAAACAAACTTGGCCAACTCTTCTAAGATATGACCATACTCTCGACTAAAAACAACCGGTTTTTTTTTTTTTTTTTGCTAATCTGTCACGTCTTCTGTATGACCCATAATTCAATCTGAAAACAAAGTTACTTTATGCACTGGAATGTACACCATGAACATATGCAGTGATCAGAAAGCAGTGTCAATATCGTGAGCTTTACAAAATGTTTAATACAAGCTTGCATTTTAAACCTTATTTTTTTTTCTTTTTTTTACATCATTCCGTACATTTTTTGCTTGACATGTTTAGTTGTTATTTTTTGTATGGTATAAACATCAATGAAAGGACTAAAAGGACGACCACAACAGATCTAAGCACAAAGTTTACTAATAATGACAACTTTTAATGATCATGCCAAAGTCTTAATTGGTGTCGTAGCTAAGTAAGTGTATCGATCTGTTAAAAAGAGTGACGGGCTTGTTCTTCAATTACCAATTATTTCAATCGTTTTATCGGGCTCTGGTTTTTAATAAAAGATTTGTTATTGTGCGCTAATTTGGTATCCTGGCAAAAATTATCTCTTTATCAAATGCCAACGTCGGCATTCTCATAAATTAATTCTTCTCAGAGCTCGGAGGTGATAGGATATTCAAATTTTCTCTCTTGAAAAATTATTTTGAAATTGTATCATTAATCTTGAAAAAGACACCAACACAATATTTTGATTTCTGATCGTATGTACAGTCTATTCCAAAATTCGTTTTCTACTTGGTGAATAATGCAATACATTAAACCAGTGAAATTAATCGGTTCAGCAAGAAATCGATTTCGAATGAAATTTCACTGGTTTAACGTATCGCAAGGGAGCCGAACATCATTCACCTAATGGAAAACGCTTTTGGAATAGACTGTACATACGATCAGAAATCAAAATTTTGTAATGTTGTCTTTTTCAAGATTAATGATACAATTTTCACGAGAGAGAAAATTTGAATGTCCTATCTCTCTGAGATCTGAGAATAATTAACTTATAATTCGAGAATGCCGACTTTGGAATTTGATAAAGAGATAATTTTTCCCAGGATACCAAATTAGCGCACAATAACAAAGCTTTTATTAAAAACACCCAAAGCCCGATAAAGTCGATGAAATAATTGGTAATTGAAGAATTTGTTCTTTTTAAAAAACCCGTCACTCTTTTTAATAAATCGATACACTGTACTTAGCTACGACACCAATTAAGGCTTTGGCATGATCATTAAAAGTCATCTCAACTTTTGAGTCGACCTTAATTTCATTGCTGTGGGGAGCCATACGTTATCGCTTAAAATTTATTCCCATTTTTATAAAATAATAATGACTGGATTGGTCCACCTATTCATTTTACAAGGCGGTCATAATTTAAGTTACACTATTCAGACTCTTCTAGACCCCGTTCTGCTGATCGGATTTTGATGAAACTTTATGAATACACATTATTAGACATGGGGAAGAGATTTTTGGAATAAAAAGTTAGTTCAAATTTTAACCACTAGGTGGCATTTATCATACAAGGAAGGGCACTAAGCCAATTAGGAAGGCTTTAAAATGCTTTAAAATGCCATTAATCAGCTATAAAATCATTCTTCATCCTGCTTTTACAGAAGAAAGATCGAGCTTTACTGTCAAGTTGCTTTATCAGAACAGCAGTAATGGTTTTGCTGCACTGCAAGAATTTCGACGCTTGAAAGATTTGCGGAAAGGGCCTATGACAAGTAATGGATTGAAATAGATGATTACCAAATCTGAAGAGAGTGAAGAGTTGGGTGTGCTGAAAGGAAGAGGAGGGAAACAGGTTTTAAATAAAAGTGTAGAAGAAGTCGCTGTTGCTGTGGTTGAAAACGCATCTGGTTCCCAATATTCTTCAACAAATGCTCGAACAGTGTCACTTGAGTTGTCTCTCTTTTAGTCTACGGTACGAAAGGTTCTGCGATGCATTTTTAAAGTGGTATCCACACAGGAATCAATGTGGTACAGAGGCTGCTTCCTTAAGACCCGGATCAACGCACTTATTTTGCTTGCCGGTTTTTGGCCAGAATAGCCGTTGATAATTCACGGCCTTGGAACATTTTGTGGCCAGACGAGGCGCCTTTTACCATAGATGGAGCAGTGAATACTCAGAACTGTCGCATCTGGAGTACTGCAAGCACAAATATTGTGCATGAACAGCGTCTGCAATCTGAATTCATTAGTGTTTTGTGTGGTTTTATTCCTGTTTTCATTCTTGGTCCCTTTTTCTTTGAGGAGAACACTCCCTAAGGCCCTAAAAGGTGTTCCCGTTACTGCGAACTTCTGCAGCAGCAAGTCATTCCTGCCTTACAAGAGAATGTTTAGGGACTACTGTCTTCATGCAAGATCCATATTGCCCGACGAATGAAGAAACTGCTTCGTGCCCACTTAGGAGATGATCGGGTAATTTCGTGAATTTTTCGACTGCTTGGCCTCCTTGTACTCCGTGATTTGAATCCCTGTGATTTCTGGTTGTGAGGATTCCTGAATGATCGAAGCATGAATTGAAAGCAAGCAAACACGCCATGTTACTGTAATTCCTCAAGAAACACTTTCGTTCTACTGTTGAGCACGCTATAACACGATTTGAACATGTGACTGAGAAAAATGGAATGCACATTGAATAAATCCTGTGAATAAATAATTTTATGTGTTTGCAATTTGAGTTTCTTGTTCTTTATGCACCACTTTTTCACCTAGTGGTTGAAATTTGAACTAATTTTTTACTGCAAAAATCTCTTCCCCATGATCTATATAACATATACAACTTTCATCAAAACCCGATCAGCAGAACGGGCTCTAGAGTGCTCTGAATAGTGTAACTTAAATTATGACCATCCTGTACTTAAAGACTTTATCGCTTCTTATTTTTATGGTCTTTTTCCTTTAATTAACTCCAAGTGTGCCTGTAATCCGTCAATAACACCAACTGACTCTTCTCCATCAAGTGTTTCATGGGGTGGATCATCTCTGTTAGAGTAATTATTATGCCCAGAAAATATTTATAAGGCTTATTATAAATTTGATAAAGTCTTTAATTTTAAGTAAGATTTCTTGTGCTTCTCTATTTGGTTCAGATACTCTAGTTATAAATTATTTTTTAAATCATTAATGATATAATAAATTCTTAACTAATTTTTTTTATCTGAATATAACTTTAATATTTGAAATTTATCTTTTTAAATGATGTTTTAATTAAATTGTTCTCAGATGATGTTTATTCTCCCAAATTACTCTCATTCATTGTTGAATAAAGCCTCGAAATACTCAATGCCAAATTTCAATCAGACATTGTCAAGCATAATTATGCATCCAAATTTTTTAACACTTACAGGGTCGGAACACATTAATATGACCACCTGCTAGTATCCGAAATATCCATCTTTGGCGGCAAGCACAGCAGCTAGTCGACGTGGCAGAGAGTCAATAAGTCCTCGGAAGGTGGTTGCAGGTATCTGGGACCATTCGGCGATCAGTGCATCCCGTAATTCCATCACCGTGCGTGGTGGAGGGTCCAGCTTGCGGACATGGCGATCGTGATGGTCCCACAAATGTTCATTGGGATTGAGGTCCGGGAATTTTGGTGGCCTTAAATTCATCCTCATGCTACTCGAACCAGTTGTGGACAATTTTGGCAGTATGGCAGGGAGCATTGTCCTGTTGAAAGGTGCCATCACCCTGAGGAAACACTGTTGACATGAAGGGGTGTGCCTCGTCTGCGACGATCGTCAGGTAACGAACAGCATTCAGTGTACCCATCAGGGTTATCACTGGACTCAGACCATACCACGAAAACATCCCCTAAACAGTCAAACCTTCCCACCAGCCTGTCGTCTGCCAACGATGGTATCGGGATGCCTGTTCTCAGATGCTTCCCGGCGAATTCTCCATCGTCCGTCCACTCTGTTCACCAGAAACCGCGACTCGTCAGAGAAAGCAACCCTCTGCCACTCGGCCGAGGTCCAATGGCGATAGTCCATTGCGAATTGGAGGCGTTTTCGGCGATGCACAGGTGTCAACATGGCTGCTGTTACCAAACGCCTGCTCCGGAGCCCCAACCTCAAGAGGGATCGTTGCACTGTCTTGGCGCTGACACGCCTAGTGGCCCCACTGTTCATTTGCTGTGTCAGTTGCTCAACAGTGGCACGCCGATTGCGGTAACCGACGCTCTAGGACCGATGGCCCGTGGTGCCCCACAGTTACCTCTTCGGTTGTTCGAAGCTATCTGGTTCGTCCAGTCGCGGTATACCTTCACAACGGCAGCCCGAGAGCAGTTCACAAAGGTGTCAGTTTCTGAAATGCTGCCCCCCTTGGCCCGATAGCCAATGATCATCCCCTTTTGGAGGTCCGACAGGTCACTTGCTCTGCCCATGACGGCGACAATTGCTGTGTTAACGGATGCTACTACACGTCTGCTGTTGTCAGCTTTTAATGAGATGCAATGACTTTTCATCTGCATACCTTGGGACGTTCCAACATGTACGAGGAGAGGTGGTCTATTAATGTGTCCCGACCCAGTATATTCAATGGTTATTCTAAAACAATTTTTTTCTAATCTCGCAATTTGGGTGTTTCGACGAGAGGCACTGTTGCTTGGATCTTGTCTTCCACCCAGACATGCTGCCCAGTTATGGTTATTTTTATTAATGTGTATGTGAATCAAACTCACATCAAACCCTGTGAACTTCCTCTGCTGTCCACAAATTATCATTTTGTGTCGTTAACAATAATATTAACGCAAATAAATTAAGTTGTTCATAATCGCTCGTGCTTTATTTTCGTATCCGTAATTATTTACTTTAAGATTTATTGCTTCTTCTATCATATTTATATAGGTGGTTCATTTTCAAAACCAACTAAAAAAGTTTTTTTTTTGTTTTTTTTTTTAGGTTTTTGGGCGCATCGGTTTCTAGATAATTTGCGCTGTTTCACAGTCTACGGTAGAAACATTCAATCTCACGGCAAGATTGGAAAACCTAAGCCCAGCCATTTCTGATACTCCTCTCCCTATCTTATGTGCAGGTGCGACATTTCAGATTTAGGGAGTCTCCAATCATCTAAATACGAGATTCTGAAATACGTATTTCTTGCAAAAGACTTGCAGGTCCGGATTTCAGGTATGACATTGCTCACAAAATAATTGGCCTCAAGCACGAAATATTATTATTATTATATGATCACATTCCAATGGAATAAAATTATAATTACTAATAATAATCCTATATATTAAAACGCAAAGCACTTTTTTAAGAGCAAAATAGTAATACGCTTGATGATGATGTAACAATGTATACACCTTTTGTCCGCAGGCCTTCTTTCTAGGCCGGCCAGGTGGCCGAGAGGGCTAGGGCGCAGGCTTTCTAGTTCTCGAGTCCGCCTGGTCGTGGTTCGAATCCCGCCTTGGGCATGGATGTTTGTGTTTGTCCCGGGCTGCGTACAGATATAAATTGTGTAAAAGGCGCAAAAATGACCTTAGTAGTCGACGCCAAAATTTCTAATAAACCAACCAACCAACCTTCTTTCTAGGAAGTGTTGATCGAGGCCAACGAGATAACAAGGCCTGGAAGCGAAAAAGTGACCTGACCAACTGGGTGCTAGCAACAATCCAACCTTCATTGTTTCCAACAAAAGGAAAAACACTGATTGTTAACATCCAAGATGGAGACAATGAAGGTTGGATTGCTGCTAACACCAAGTTGGTCAGGTGACTTTTTCGCTTCCAGGCC
This sequence comes from Rhysida immarginata, assembly GCA_023313115.1. Taxonomy (NCBI): domain Eukaryota; kingdom Metazoa; phylum Arthropoda; class Chilopoda; order Scolopendromorpha; family Scolopendridae; genus Rhysida; species Rhysida immarginata. The sequence goes on from JAHWFO010003124.1 coordinate 1,331,670, forward strand.
TTGTTATCTCGTTGGCCTCGGGAGAGGATTGTTTGATTGTTTATGAACTCACACAATTGTTTGCCGTCAGATTTTGGCGGGTTCCGTCTAGTTGATATTAATAATACACTAATCGAAAAAACAAGTACAATTTTACAAGTTATCGATGAGGAAAGAAAAGAAAAAAAATAACTCACAGGAGATTAAATATTCTTCGTTTCGTATTGATTAGCGATATAAAAGGATTTTAAATGCCTTGTGAAATGGACACAGACGTTTTTACAATTTATCGATTGGAACTTGAATGGAATACTGCTGAGTTCAGCGGTAAGGTATTCCAAATTTGGAAGATATTGTACGGGAAATGCCTACATTTAAAAGGTTAATGATTTTTAAGATACAGCGCATTAGTTCAAATTTATATGAATTCAAATATACAACTCAAAGTCAAAAAAATAGAATATTAACATTCTGATTTCTAGAGATCACAGAAAACTAGCAATGTTTTGTTTAAAAGAAAAGAGAGACATTTGACGTTTTTTTTAATAACTGGCAAACTAGTCACCTTTATTCTAGCGAAAAAAGCATTAGAATAACATCAAAAGATTACAATGTGCAATTTGTTTTCAGACGACAAAAAAACAGAATAGTCAAACACTTATGACAAAAAAATAGAATATTCAAACACTTGTTTCATAAAATGTCTTGTTGACAAGATAAACACTAAATGACAATAAATTTGTGTCAATACTTAGTAGGTCCTCCGTTTGCCTCAATAACTGCTTGTATTCTTTTGGGCATTGACAATGCCAATTGCTTACACCCCTCTACACTCATTTCATTCCAAACGTTAGCAATGTTTTGTTGTAGATCTTTTTTATTTTGGGCAGGATATTCACATAATCTTTTCTTAGCGATATTCCACACATTTTCGATGGGGTTTAAGTCAGGGGAGTTGGCAGGCCATGAAAGAAGATGTAAAGAATGAGTTTGAAGCCATTGTGTGGTTGTTTTAGCAGCGTGGGCAGGAGCCAAATCATGTTAAAAAATGATGTTTTCATCTCCAAACTGATCTTCTATGGATGGAATGAGAAAGTATTCCAGGACATCTTGATATGCCTTAGCATTGACAGTTCCCTTTAAGAAGGCGAGCCTTCCAACGCCTCTGGCAGACATGCATCCCCAAACCATCACACTCTCTGGGAATTTAACAACCCTTTTTAATTTCGTCTCTTGAAATTCGTCACCTTTTTTTCGCCACACACGGCACCCTTGATCTCCATAAGCCACGGAAAATTTGGATTCGTCACTGAACACTACATTACACCATTCTTCTTCCGTCCAGTTGACATGTTCTTTACACCAAGCTAATCGTTTGGCTCGTTGTTTTCGTGTGAGAAGAGGTTTTCGTTTGGGAACACGACATTTAAATCCCAAATCACGAATTCTTCTAAGTGTTGTTCGTTGGGACACTTTCACAGTTGACTTCCATTCCTGATGGTACTTTCTGGAAGGCCAAAACAGATGCTTTTCCACTATGCGACGTAATTTGTTATGGTCCCTGGCTGATGTTTTGAGATTCCTTCCGCATTTGTATCTCTTGGTGTGCGTGCCCAAGCCTTTCTTGTGCTTCAAGATAACTTTAGAAACAGTTGACTGTGAACATTTAAAAATGTCCGCAATTTCACTTTGGTTTTTCCCATCAGCAGATAACTGAACAATAATACGTTTTGTAGACGGTGAAAGATCTCGTTTTCTTCCCATATTGATGCAATAGACAATATTACTCTACAATTGCACGAAGTATAATCCTTTTTATACCTTTTCTTAGCTTTAAAATTTGAATAAATGTAATATTTGATGTTATTTTGAATAGTGTTTGGAATATTCTATTTTTTTGTCACAGGTGGTTGACTATTCTATTTTTATGTCGTCACAAAGAAAATTTGCATAATTTAGGTTTTTAATGTTATTTAAATTTTTTTTTGTTAGATTAAAGATGGCTACTTAACCATTCATAGAAAAAAAAATGCAAATGTCTATCTCTTTTGTTTTAAACAAAAAAGTGATAAGTTTTAATGACCTAGACGTTAAAATATTGATATTCTATTTTTTTGACTTTGAGCTGTATACGCGCATTGAAGGAATTGCAGCTTACCACACGTATATAAAATAACGTGAGGTATCCAGAGCCCTCTAGCAAGTAAAGTAAAGGACGAAACATAACCAAATTTGATGGTCGCACATAGTGGACGATGGAATTTCGATTTCTAAAAAGATAAAAATTGGTACCAAAAGTCGCCATCATTAAAATTTTGGCGCTGTTTACCGAATAAAATGCATTAATTTGCACAAACGCGTTTCGTGTATCGATCATGAGTATAAAAAGAAATCTGGGAGAATTCTCATCATTCTGAAGCCAACTGCCTTTCGATGGCTCTTGCCTTACGGAACTGCTTTGTTAGTCAAGCTGTATTATCAGCGGAACGAGAATGTCAGTACTGCCCTTCGTGAATTTCGGTGGTTAAAGAAGGTGCGAAAAGGACCATAAGAAACTTACGAAACATGATTCAACGATTTGAAACTACCGAAACCCTAGCACAGCAACCAGGCCGGGGACGCAAAGCGGTTAGTCAGCAAGGTACCAACAGTGCTCGGGCAGTATCCCGGCAGCATATTTGTGGAACATACATGATCTGGGCAAGAGGGGGGTGGAAACTATGCCAACAAACAAACCAGAAACGTCTAGATAACCCACCAAATGGAGAGTGATGGTGGTCGAGGATAGTGTCCTCACCCTGTAACCAGTCAAATGGAGTACATATCAGGCTGTTAGAATTGAGGCGTATAACGTCAAGAAAGAAGTTTGTTAGAGATTGGGGGGAGTGTTAGGGGTGTTTTTTGGGGATATTTGAGGTGCATCGAGCCGAGAATGAAGAGTGCTTCTTACCTGTGTCTTCCAATCTTACTCATAATGTCACGTCTGGACGTTTCTGGTTTGTTTCTTGGTACAGCTCTACCCCCTGTTGGCCAGACCATGTAAATGTTTTACAAATATGCATCCCGGCACACGTAGATCCCATATTCAACGGTGTGGAAGATCCTGCATCAGATGTTGATTTTACCTGTATAAAATCTCTTCTGTTCAAGAATTGCTCCCTGCCGATGCGGTCACCTGTTTGGAATTATTCATTGAGGTTCTTAGCTCGCATGGTACATGGCCGTGGAAGATTTTATAGAGTGACGAAGCGCACTTTCATTTGAACGGTGGTATTAACATGCACCACTGCCGCATTTGGGCTGCGAATAATCCGCATGCTTGTGTGGGTGGCTTTACAGCATCTTTTATCATCGGTCCTTACTTTTACGAGGAAAATCGTGCAAGTGACCTGTACCATTACTGCTGACAGGTATGCCGATATGCTACAGAACTTCGTGGCTCCACAACTGCAGCAACGAGATGTTTCGATTCGACCACATTCTTGCAGGATGGTGCACCACCTCACAATGGATGTAAGATAGAGCGTGTGTTGCGGCAACGTTTCTCTGACAGGAGAGTCATTAGTCGTGCATTTCCTACGGTATGGCCACCGAGTTCGCCCAATCTCAATCCTTCTGACTTTTGGTTGTGGGGATTCCTTAAAGGTGTTGTGTATCAAGGGCATGTCGCCGATTTGGCAACGTTGAAAGATCGCATAATGCTACAGGTGAGACAAATTAATTCTGGTGTGTTGTAAGGCGCCGTGGAAAATGTCGTGCATCGTATGAAGTTCTTGGAACATCACGATGGTGGTCACATTGAACCTCATTTGTAAGTTACAATCGTTTGTTGTTAATAAAATTAATGTGTGGTGTGTCGTTTGGCATTTAATCATTCAGTACATTATTCACATTAATACTAGAGTCCCTGTAAGTAAAACGAGTAATGACACTCCATTCTTTCCTATGGAAAGCGAATTCAGCCAATTAAAGCCGTTTATTAAATCATATGACAACCCACAAAATGGATGCTCTCAGTATTTACAGGTATTCATGAACGTCGTAAAGAATGAATTTTTATGATCTTAAAACGGTAAAAACTGTGTTATTAAAAATATCAGATTTCTCACATCATTTATCACTTTACAAGTTCTTATTTTTAGTTGAATTGAATTTTTAAAATAAATTTGTAATAAAATATTTAAAAAGCCGGCTTGATGGCCAAGAGCGTTAAGGCGCGGGTTCGAATCCAGCCGAGGGCAAGGATGTTTTTGTTTTTCCCTTTTCATTATCATCCTTTCATCATTTTCATCCATACTCTGGAACTAACAATTCCAGTTTCAAATTTAATCAGATTCTTCCCCTTCAAATTTCAATTAACACAGTTTTAAATTACGTGCTCTCTAGACAGCCAAAATCGAATAAGAAGAAAATATTTAACAGAAGTGCATATTTAACAATTTGTAATAGCTATTGCTTTCAGAAATTAAATAAATACAGCCTAAGCATTTGTATGGAATTATTGATTATATAACTGAGCTAAGTGATGTTCAAAAAAGAGCAGTTTTTCTCATGGAATTTTTCGGAGGAAATCCATCTCGCACTTAAATAAAATATTTATTAACAATTTTCATTTGGTAATGAATTTCCATACATCTTTAGAAACAGAATTATTTTCCCTCGTAATTACAAAAATTCAATCAAACTTACAGTTTTTCCCATAGGATAACATTATACATGGCTGCCAAATACACCCAAAATGGCGGCGTGTCATTACTCGTTTTACTTACAGGGACTCTAATTAATACACTTTTGCAGCGCCAAAATTTTATTGGTGGCGACTTTTGGTACTGATTTTTATTTTTTTAGAAATCGAAATCCCATGGTCCACTATGTACGCCCATCAATACTTTACCCGCTAGAGGGCTCTGATACCTCACGTTATTTTATAACCACCCTGTACTTTGATTGACAACAAGTTCTTCGCTGAGTATTTTCCTCTATGAATTTTAGCCAACTTTTCAAAATATTTTATTTAAAATTAAATGAAATTCGTTAAAAAACTAAACAGCACATAAAGATTTTTTTTAGCCCTGATACAAAAAGTACAAACACTAACTACTGCTACCCACCATAATTTACCTTCCTTTACAGTACTATTCTCTATTATAGCTGTCTCATTTCTATAGTGTACGTAGAATTATAATTTTTTAATCAAATTTAGTCAAAACATAATGAAACATAATGACTAACAAGAAAATTCTGGAAATGACGAATAATTAATTTTTCATTCGAGAATAATCTATTTCATGATGTACTGATATTTAAAACGAATAAATGTTTACATTACCAACAACGTGAATCCAATTAAACCGTACAGTGCTCCTGAAATAGGAGAAATTCCATGTGCTATAAACAAAATGCGTATCAAAAATCATTGGGCTCTTGAGGCTGGTAACTGATCTATAGAAAGATAGGTCGCTGCACACCTCAACGGAATGGAATTAATGCCATTCTTTCTTTTTATATCTAACATAAGTTATTGGGCGTGATTCAATCAAGTTGAAGGAAAAAAGTTATCCTCTGGCTAAACACACTTTTCTCGTAGTTAGCGCACGGTGAAATGAAACGTTTATAATCTGCCCGTTAAGTTTGAATATAACTGGCCAGATAAGAGAAACGTAATCGTGATGATTGGTTGGTTTAATTGGTATTAACGTCCTTTTCAACTGCTATGGCCATTTCAGGACGGCGTTATAGGGGCCGCAAATTTTTGCCTCGCAAGGGTTCTTTAACGTGCAGCCGGCAAACGACTACACGGGACCAACGGCTTTACTTCCCTTCCGAAAGAAGTGCGTGATCTCAGGATTTTCCCCCTGAAAAAATCCTCGTCGTCCTCGGCCGGGGTCGAACCCGCGTCCTCGGGCATCAGAGGCGATCACGCAACCACTGAGCCACCGAGGCCGATAAATAATCGTGATGAAACTGGTCTTAACTAAACTCTAATTATTAATCATAAAGTGCGACCAGAAATTATAAAGCCACTTGCATCATTGTAAAAACAATGATGATGACTCAATAAAAGAGAGAAATGAATGCCAACATCGTGACTACAATACATATGCATTGAATAAATGATAATGGTTAAAACTGAAACATAAAAAATTTAAACAACAAAATACTCCGGCCAAAACTGATAAATCCAGGTTATTTAATATCTAATAAGTCCATCATTTTTTTCAATAATTTTTTTAATACACGATTTCGCATTGATATAAATAGCTTAGGTCGATATTCTCCCAGCTTTTTATGATTAGGGCTGTCACTTCTCCAATTGCTCCAATTCATGTAATTGCTATCATTTGCATGAACAGCTCGTGCTGAGCAACCCCAAACATTTTCTATAGATGTTGAACATGGGAGGCTAGTTCATTACTCATAACCCATCAACGAGGAACCAGTCAAAGTGGACTTTGCATTGTGAATTGAGGCATTGTCTTGTTGGAATTCAAATAAAGGTTCTCTGATTTTTCTCTTCGGCTACAGAAAGTTGATTACGATCTTTGGTAAGGATTTATTGCGAGAATGCTACGGGGAACGTGCACGCTATCACATCCGCAATGTCTGTTTCATTCGAAAGCAGTAAATATCATGAAAAAATGTTTTCGAAAATCGGACCTTACTGGAAAGTGTACATTACTGCCCTTCCGACGCTAATTACAGCTTTTCTGCTATAATTAAAGCATGTAAAACACGAAATTTCTGTTTCGAAGAAAAGCATATCGGCAGTACTGAATGGTAAAGGAAAATCCAGGGAAGGGTCAATTCCAACTGGCCAGAAACAGCAAAATCTCGAGTTCCCACAAGCCGAACACCACAGGTAATTCGAAAGGTCAAGCAGCGAGTCCAGTGTGAAAATCCAGCAACCCAAAGAGGAAAATAAAGATAGGAACTTCACAGGAACTTCCGTAAACACTGTAGGAACTTCACAGGCTACAGTATATAAAATAATAAAGATTTGCGTCACAAGAGTCGTGTTCATAAGCTGCTGCCATGACACGTCGCAGATAGGAAGATGAACTGTCGGAGACTCTATGAGGAGGGTACCTCCAGTAGAACGATGGAAATACGTTGTCATTTTGGATGAAGCCTGCGTCTACTTCAACGATTGCAACAATACCGCGCGATTTCTACTGTCCATGTGGAGAGAAGTCATATCAAAAATGGTCTAAAGAATGCAAGGAAAGTTTATCAAAAGTATTTATGGTGATTGTGGGATACTCGTACAATGGGAAGCTCATAATCAGAAGAGTGAACAGGAGGGCTAAGGTCAACTCCCTTTACTATCAGAAGTATGATCTCAATCCAATTTTCCATGCGGCAATCAGCGCATTGTTTGGAGAGGACAAAAGCAAAGTTTAGCTGCATCAAGACAAAGCCTCCAACCATAAGTCTAACTCACCGTTTAATTTATATTGGATTTGGAAGATGAAACTGGAATTCGCGTTATACCCTTTCATGTCAATCACCAGATGCATCCTCGAAGGATTTCTGTAGATTTGGATTATTGAAACGAGCCCTTGCTCACATCGTCCAACGACCAACGAGGGTCTCTGGAAAGCCTGCAAACAGGAATGGAACAACATCAGCCTCGCCGTTCTGCAGGCATCTCTTCTACAGTGGGAGATACGGTGCAGGACAATAGTCCACAACCAGGATCACCAAATAGAAAACGATCGTTGGTGGAGAAAGGGGTTTTCTACGTGAACTTTCTCCTCCAAATATTTACTATAGATCGTAATCACCCTCTGTAGATGAACCTCTAACATCTGATGTTACTAAATAACATTCATTCTTCCTGATATAAATGCCAAATTGGGCCTCCCTAAAGCATTACCCTGCCTCCTACTTGATGGCGTTTTGAATGCAGTTCCTCATCCTCTTTAGATTGTCACAATAGAAATTATATCCAACTGAACAGTCCAAATAAACTTTGTCTCATCGCTCTAAACCACCTTTAGCTATTGTGTGGTCCGCGATATCATGTCTTATCTCCAAAATAATCTCTGTTGTTTGTGGCTGGAGAGGAGTATTGGTTGACTTCGTCTATTTTGTACAGAAATCTTTCTGCTTCGTGAATAACATTGGCGACCGCTGTTCCTCCAACAGGGATAACTTCAGAACGCCACAGCTCGAGTTGACATTTTATCTCTTGCCACTCGTTTTATAATTGCCCTTTTGTCACGGTCACTGAGTTTTGAGGGTGGCTAGTAGATTTTTTTCACTCGGTAATTATCTTTTATTTTGAGGTAATTATCCATTGAGGCATGTGAACGTCCCAAAGGCTTTAGCTATTGATTTTCCTGACTGATCAATTTCATGTAGAGTGTTTACCTGGCCCTTTTCAAATTCACTTAAATCTAAACAATGCCAAGAGGACAACCTTTAAGTTTTGTTTTGTATTACTAATTAATGCAAAGCATATTTTATTTGTTTTGTTTTGACTGCAGAACCATTTTTTTTTATTTACAATAATGCAAGTGGTTTTATTATTTCTGGTTGCACCTTAGTAGGTTACAATATTTTAGAAACAAGAGACCTGTTGCCTCTCACCATTTCTCAAAAGTGGATTATTAAAAAAGCCAATAAAAGTTTAATTAAATCTTTCATAGCCAAAGGCCTTCCATTTTAAATTTCCAACTTTCATTTCCAATTTTTGCGTTAATAAGAGTGTTATTAACAGTTTAATTTCAGATTTAATCACCTCTTTCAATTTTAATTTCATCTTAATTTACATTTAACTAACTTCTAATAATTTATATTCCTTTTAATGTTTCAAAGTCGAGAATGAAAAATTTTTTAAATCATCTTACGTAAATTATGATTTTAACTGCTGGAAAATGCTCATTGCTTTCATTGATTACTCGCTTCCATCCTTCCAAATATTATTATTATTATTATTATTATTATTATTATTATTATTATTATTATTATTATTTCCATTTCAAATACCCCCAAATGTATACAGTAAAACTTTTTTTTTATATTGACTTATCCAAAAGGAATTTGTCCAACAACGTCAAACGGTGAATGGGCTGTTCTATTGCGACGTTCTGATGCGTCTTAGAGAATAGGTTAAAAAAGAACAACAAAAAAAAAGGCCAACTTTGTATTATTCACGATTTGATGTGCTTTTTTTGGGTGTTCGTGAAGAATTCGGTGACTTCCTCCGAGAGGATTGCTATTTCGTTCCAGGGTTATAAGTCGTAGTCCCAAATTTTATACTGGAAGTGGTATCCAGCACTGTAGATCATAGCGCGCTTCGTTGAGGTGGGACAGTATCTTTCCAGGAAATTTTGGCTTACGTCTCGTATATTACTGCATAACGTTGATCAGGAATTTTTTCTCTCTGTCTCCTGAGTCCTGATCACTTAGTGCATATAATAACGGAAGCATTATAACATTGGCAACCGTTTTGACATTCGTTGGATGGAATCCAGTAGAAGAAAGAATGATAGTATGGGTAAGAGAGAACAACTGGAGGCTGAAATAAAAAGTTGATAAGTGTAAAGCAGTATAATTAAAGAGGAAATTTAAGTTCCCTTCAAACTCCGTTTTTTATGGCAAGAAGATAGTTTTGTGCTATTAACCTTGGTGTGATTATAGACTCAAACTTTGAACAAATATTGTGGGCTCATTGAACAATATTTTGTAAAAGTAAATGCGAAAAACTTTATATTTGTGTGAATAAAGTATTGAATAAAGATAAATCTGAACTAATGTATACAGGTTTTTTCTAAATGTAAGGACAATAATTACCTAGTGCGATTCCATGCTTCAATCTAAACAAAATGTTCCTTATCGAAAATGTCTAAAACTCAAAATTTAGGATCTAAAAATTGCGTCGTTATATCATTTATGAAATTTTCGCACCAACAGTTCATTAAATCCAAAGGGGCTTTTCCATGAGAAAACGACGGCAATATTGAGATTAAACGACGTTTACCGCCAGCTTTTTAGCAAACTTCGCATGACATTTAGACCTTTAAAATTTGAGTTTTAAGTTTGTCATCACGCAAAAAAATCACGCTAAGTACTTAAATTTATTGTCCTTTCATTTAGAAATACCATATATATTTATAAATAGGTATTTTTTAAAAAAATATTTGATTAGCCTTCTGGTAACATATGCAGGGTGGTTATAAAATAACGTGAGGTATCCAGAGCCCTCTAGCGAGTAAAGTATTGGACGAAACATAACCAAATTTGATGGGCGTACAAAAATTTCGATGGGATTTCGATTTCTAAAAAAAATAAAAATTAGTACCAAAAGTCGACACCAATAAAATTTTGGCGCTGTTTACCGAATAAAATATATTAATTTCCAAAAAAGGATTCCGTGTAGCGATCTTGAGTATAAAAGGAAAGGCTAGGAAAATTCTCATCATTCTGAGGCGAACTGCCTTTCGATGACTCTTACCTTACGGGACCATGCTTTGTTAGTCATGCTGTATTATCAGCGAAATGAGAATGCCAATGCTGCCCTTCGTGAATTTCGGCGGTTAAAGGAGTTGCGAAAAGGACCGATGAGCATAACAAACTTACGAAACATGATTCAACGATTTGAAACTACAGGAACTCTAGCACAGCAACCAGGCCGAAGACGCAAAGCGGTTAGTCAACAACAAGCTGAAGTTGCAACTACTGTTGTCGCACAGGAGATGGCGAATGTGCAGGGTACCAGCAGTCTCGGGCAGTTTCCCGGCAGATGAAGATCCCATGCTCAACGGTGCGGAAGAACCTGCATCAGATTTTGAAGTTTTACCTGTATAAAATCTCTTCTGTTCAAGAATTACTCAATGGCGATGCGGCCACCCGATTGGATTTTTCACTGAGATTCTTAGCACGCATGCAAGTTGATGGTTCTGTACATGGCCGTGGCAGATTTTATGGAGTGACGAAGCACACTTTCATTTGAACGGTGGTATTAACACACACAACTGTCGCATTTGGGCTGTGAATAATCCGGACGCTTGTCAAAAGTCACAGGGAGGTATGGCTTTACAGCATCTTTTATCATCGGTCTTTACTTTTACGAGGAAAATCGTGTAAGTGGACTAGTCACCTGTACCATTACTGCTGACAGGTATGCCGATATGCTACAGAACTTCGTGGTTGCACAACTGCAGCAACGAGGATGTCTCGATTCGGCCACATTCATGCTGGATGGTGTACCGCCCCACGTTGGACGTATGGTACCACGTGTGTTGCGGCAAGATTTCTCTGATAACAGAGTCATTAGTCGTGCATTTCCTACGGTATGGCCATCGATGTCGCCCGATCTCAATCCTTGTGACTTTTGGTTGTGGGAATTTATTAAAAGTGTTGTGTATCCAAGACATGTCCCCGATATCGAAACGTTGAAAGATCGAATAACGCTACAGGTGATCACGATTGTCTTGGAACTTCATTTGTAAGTTATAAGCATTTGTTGTTTAAAATTGATCTGTACTGTGTCGTTTGGCATTTAATCATTCAGTATTCATACTAATACACTTTGGAGCGCCAAAATTTTATTGGTGGCGATTTTTGGTACTAATTTTTGTTTTTTTAGAAATCGAAATTCCATATTCCACTATGTACGCCCATCAAATTTGGTTATGTTTCGTTCAATATCGCTAGAGGGCTCTGGATACCTCACGTTATTTTATAACCATCCTATACCTCACGTTATTGTTGTCTCTCTATTATTTTATCTCGTTCATTTTTTGAGCCTTTTTCGAGATGAATATGAAATTCTAAAATGGTACCACTTAAATCAGCATCGTTATGCAGCAATAAAATGACGTTAGCCGAGTATCTAAAAATACTGGATGACCAGGTTATTCCATTCAGTTCTTTCTTGATGGTACTGGAATATTCCAGGACGACAACGTCAGAATTAAACAAGCTCGAAAAATTACTGGACTACTGGATAATATTAGTCGCAGAGAAGATCCACGAACTTGTTGAATCTTTGCCACAGGGAATGCGCTCCGTCATCAAAGCGAAATGAGATCCAACTAAATATTAAACTGCGCGACTGGTTTTTTTTTTTGGCCAGTTAATGTATTAATAGGTATATTTTAAAGTTAAGTTTTTAAGCGGTCCAAGACGAACCACATTAATATGACTACTAATAATAATCATGTACAGCGCAGACAGCAGCAAAATGACATGGGAGAGAGTGAATAAGATGTCCACGTCAATGCGTCCGATTGCTGCTGAGGACTGCGTAGTGTACGTGGCTGCGATACGAACCCAAATAACTTTATTTGGATTTGGTCGTACTCCTCGAACCACTCCCGAACAATTCTTGTTTTCGATCCGTCTTCGGTTTGGTCAGAATTAACCACCCAAAAGCATGGATGGTTTCATATGTTGTTGTTGAGTTTTCTACAATTTAGTGAAGTTTTTGTGGTTTTTGGAGGACGAGAGGATGGGAAGATGACAGTGCTGAAGCAATATCTGTAGCAAGGTTCCTTTCGAGAAGTGGGTGCTGAAAGAACGTCTTACCGCGATGGGAAGATGGCAGTGCGGCCAGTTTTTGGAGGACGGGAGGATTGCATTTCTTTAACTCCTTCCCTGGGTAATACTTTTATTTTGTTAATGATATTTTAGCTACGTTATGTTGATCGAATAATTAACATCTATGTTATACAGAAGGCGCTAAAGATTAATCTAACTAGAGTGCATCCACAATAGTTGCTTGCTTTTGGGGCCTGGTTCTGACTGAAGCAAAGCCGGGTTCATGAAGAAGCAGAATTACTTTCGCATCAAAAAAGATCCTCTTTCAAATAATACAACTGAAAAAAAATTTAAAACTATGCACATTAAAGATGTTAGGAAGCAAGGCGGAAAACTACATAAAAAAACGTAGATTCCAAAGTTCATAAAGCAATACGCATCTGGCGTTGCGCTAATTCACAAAATTTCAGACTACCTTATCAGTGTTTTTGGCTGACGTCCTTAGACAAAGCGGACATTTAGTATTCAGCAGTGCATGGTAGTCTGAAAGCGATCTCTATGCAGTTGTCTCTAGCTCTCGAACTAATCGAAATACAACCAAAATTTTTTGCATGGTTTTGTTTCAGATCCTAGGAACTGCTCCAGCCAATTTTACTTAATTCAGAGGTAGTTAAGCGTGGATTACTTACAAAATTGGTCCACTTGACATGGAATGATCTGATTCAGAGGGTCCTCACACTTTTAATGAAAGTAAATTTTCATTTTTCTGTCTTTCAACTTATTACTACTAAATAAAGGTATAATCAAAATTTTAATCAATAAATTCAAGACGTTTTTAAACTCATTCGATTCAAACAAGTATTTTTTAAAATTTAACTTTAAATTATAATCAACTGCAACAAAAATAGCTTCATAAAGTTCAGAAATAATTCTTCCCTGTTGGCAACAATGCAAGAAATCGTGAGTTTCAAACCTGTAATTTTTCTAACTACGATTACTATTCCTGCGCAAGTTTTATTAATTATTTTTATCAATAAAAGATTGATTGCATTAAAAATTTATGATGGACAGAATATATTTTGCTTTGCGAAAAAACTTAAAGCAGGAAATCACAGCCAAGCCTTCAAATTTTAACCAGAAAATTTTCTTAAATTCTTTTCCCATCTTCTCGAACGATTGCTTGGTCTAAAAAAATTCCAACAGATTCTTAGTTTGATGGTCGATCGATCAGATTTTTCTTGACGTGGAGCATTTTCGCCTTTAATCGCATGATGAAAGACAAAAGGGTTCCTTTTTTTCCCCCTCTTAAAACACGATGCGCTGGCATCATTGTTTGCCCGTTCGCAGTGGCGCAAAAGAAAAGGAAATGGTCGAAGAGTTCTACATCTCAGGATTCATTCCTAGTTAAAGCGAATCGAATATTATATAAGGAATGCAGCTTTATTAAAAAAGTGAATTAATATTGTAACTTAACCCAATGCTTAGGGCATGACATAAATATAAGGATCTATTCATATCTTTCTTTAAAATAGGACATGGTTCGATTTTCTTAATACATGTAAAAGTTTTTCCTCATTTTCCTGGAAAGAAATATTTATTCAATATTTATATATTGTTATGAATATTCCAATCCAATCATTTAAGTTTTTTAAAAATTTGAAACGTATAGTAGCTATAAGAAATTTTATTTTAGTGTAATATTAAAAAACATTAACGTAAATACTATTTTAGAAGATGATATTTGAAAATGAAACTCCGTGATTTTTGAGAAAATTTGCGGATGTCTGATTAACTCTAATTTTTTGAATCCTGTTAAAACTGTTTGTTTGAAAATGAGTCCGTAGAAGTTTTCCAATTAAACCTTCTTTTCTCCCCGATTCCAAAGAGCATCAGCTAATTGAAATCAATTAATTCTGCCTGTGTGTAAGAAACCGGAATACTAAAGGCTGCCTCGAATAACATCTTGAAATAAAATGAGCTAAACAATATTAAATCGATTGGTAAAGACTAATACCGACCTAGAACAGAAGGGACTTAAAAATCAACACTTTGTACATCAGCTCTATTTTATAAGTAAAATAGATAATGCTTGTAAAATAAAACTGAATACAGTATATACATATCATACCGTAATAAGCTCACATGAAACGTAAGTTTTTAAAGATGAGATTATTCAGATTCGTGATTTAGATATGTCACTTTAATTGAAGTGACTCGATATGTGTGTTTAGAGCGTTAGTGCTGTTAAGATTGAATGCAAAAGAAGAAAGCAAACGTTACAGGATTGAGAGAGAGCGAGCGAACGAGCGAGAGAGACAGAGAGATTTGTCGGAAGAGTACTGAAAGCATCATTGATTTATATCAATCCATTGTGGTTCAAAGAGGATGAATTTACGATTTACATGCAATTGCACTCAGGAGAAATAAGCATTAGCCAAAAATTTCTAATCGTCGTAGACCATTAAGATACTGAGATATCACGAAGGCTCGGAATAACAAATGCTTCCTTAGAAGACCTTTTTTCCTTCCTCCATGACTTTTCATAGTCATAAAACACATCCGGGCTGCATACATAAATAAGACATTAGTTTTATTCAGAAGAATTTAAGATCTTTAAATATAATGTGAAAAATATTGCGGATATAATAGAGGCGCAGAGATATAAAAAAAGATAAAGTTGTACATCTGGAAATTTGAATTTCATAATGTAAATCTTTGTTTTTGTAACATTATACTTTTTAATCAGCTTTATGAAAATGACGAGTACTTATATGTAAGCTTATTAACGCACATTTCATGTACTCTCTAAAGTTTATAATTAATATTCTTCGTACAATTGTAAATATTATTTTAAATCAATCAAGGACTTAATCTAAAACGAGTGCTGTTGACATAAATCCATTCAAGTCTATTAAAAACTAATGTACCAAAAATAAATAATTAATAAGTACTATATTGACAGTTTTTAAAGTAAAACATGAAAAAGAAACTAACGAAGAAATCAGTGTGCAAATATGGCAATAAACGTTGAAACTAACAGCACCTGTTGATAATTTTTTTTCAGATTCACAGCAACAATCAACAAAAAATGATTTATGCCACACGTTGTTTTTTTTAATATTTAAATTCTAAAGCAATTAATAATATAAGAGAGTAAATAAAATATTCAATCAACTTGAAAATTTTTAACCATATATAAAATTTATTTTAAATTTAATAAAAAAACAGGCACATGAAAAAACAAAGGAAAAAAAGAAAACTTTGAAGTCACTAAACTCTTTATCAAACATTCCTATTCTATTTTTTGTGCTATCTGATCCAGATTTAAAGTAGTCAAAAATGTGCATCTAACTAAGAATTTGAATCGACAGTAACTCTTCACGTAAATTACTGCATCGTGTAATATAGCATGAAAGATTTCCTTTTTTCATATTACTATTTAGAACAATAGGAAACTCTTTTGTTGTTCTAATGGATTTCCTCGAGTTTTAAATGCGGGTTCATGGATAAACCTGCGTCGAGATTCTCGTCAAAAAAGTCGATATTAGGGCGCTATGAATGGAGACTCGATAAATTTTATTAAGTTTGACGGTGGTTATTGAATCAGAATGTTAGGGCAAATTGTCCATTGAAGGAACACAATTTCATCAACTCTTCCTTTGCGTTTGTTTTAAGAGCGACATTGAATGGGACGACAACGGAATCGCTCTTCGTCATTCAATAAAATCCGACGATGTTCTCGTGTTCGCTTTTATGCCTGAGCCTTCGCAAGTTTGTATACATTCTAACGTAAAAACGCCCGACCACTTCAAGCTGTCGCCACTTGTGGTTTTCATCCAAGAGTTCATCTGAAAGCTTTCAAAAGAGACTAATCCTTTTGTTATTTCATTGGATTTACCCCCCCCCCCCCCGTTTCAACCGAATGAAACATTTAGTGGAATCGAAGCATTGTGGTTTACACCATTGTTTTTACTCTCCGTTTAAATTTAAATATCTTGAAATGTTTACATAGCTACAAAAAAAAAGGAAAAGGGGAAATGTTATTTTTTATATTTTTTAAATTTTTTAACAATTTCAAAATCATATTTTTGAATTTAAACTTTATTTAAGCTAATCTGAAATTTAAACTGAATGCGAATTTTTGTTAAACCTCACAAGTGCGTCAATTTATGCCGTTCCATTTTTCAAATTATACATAGATGTCGTATCAAGTAACTGTAAAGTAAAACTATGTAAATGCAATATTTAGATATTTAGGAAGCATGTCTTCGCGATCGCCGAGTAAGACTCTCATATTCTTTATCATGGGCAGACAACGTTAAAACGTTTTCGTAGACATATTTCGACAGATATAAGAAAATGAATGAAATATACGGTGGACTTTTTTGTATAATGGCTGGCCATTTATGTATGTAACTCTTACACTTTGATCCAAATTTTCATTGATTAGTTTCTCTCTGTAGAAATGTTTGCACTAAAACAAGGCCTTTTTTTTTTTTTTTTTTGCCTTATCAAAGTAATTTAATTTTTTCATTCCACTTCTTTCCAAATCGAACTTCCTCATTCGAACCAAGAAAAGAGAAGCTCTTGCTTCGTTGGGAAATATTTGGCCCTGGTGCAATTTAATTACCAATTAGAAACATTTGAGACGAAGATGTTGATGATTAATTAAATTTCAAGTCTGTTTAGCTTACTCAAAAAAGCGAATGATTAAAAGAGTTCATCTTCCCCTCTCCTCTCTTATTTTTGTGAAATAATCATTATCAAGATCTCTGTAATCTAATCAGAAGTTAATAACATTCCAATCAAGTTATTGGAAAAAGTCTTTGAAGTTCTGTCGAATTTAATCATCTGGTCGGTGATAATGCTCAATGGAAATCGGTGTCATTTATATTAGGGCAATACGCTTGGTGACAAAAAACCCCCCAAAAAACCATAAAGTTCACTTGAAAAGTTAATGTTAAAAAAAAATCTGAATTCTATTATAAGATATATAGAAAACGAAAGTTTTAATATTTCGTGGAAAATTCGTTTTAATTACCGTTCTGGAATCACCGAAAGGTTTTTCTTTAAGTTGAAATATAAATAGTTCAGGAAATTTATCTAGGGACAAACTCTACGGGGAACTACAGATGAAATGAAAAAATGAAATATTTGCTGTTTTTCATAAACTCAAAAAGAGCAAATATTGTTTTAGGGATATATACAAACATAATTAAAAATATTCGTGATAAAGCAAAACATACAAGATCAAAATAGAAGTAGGCTGATGTATATTGAGTCGTGTGAGTTACTATCATCTTTTATTATAAACAAGAACACGAAAGTAATTAACATTTAAAAAAAAAAGTAAATGGTAAAGAGAATAAATTTAAAAAATTGTTAAAAGAGACTTTAAAAAAAACGCAAAATTATACTGTTTTATAATGTGTTCCTTTCAGATACTGCTTTAAAAAAATCAAAAGTACTTAAAAACTTTGCACGAAGTCTGAGTGCGTGAGATAAAAAAGTATTTTTTAACCATTTTCATTTTCACTTTCCGATAAATATTCTGTAGATTTCAAGACACTCTCTGAAGGATTCACGATACAAAAAGAGGTTAAGAACCTATCTCGTAAAGTTTTCAATTATTAAAAGACTTGAAGAAATCCTAGAATTTTTAAGTCGTCTATGCAAAGTGCAAAGTAAAAATTTTCTTTCAACGTCTTGCGAAATTTTGCGAAATCAATAATACGAGTATATTTATTCGTTTGCTTTCAATTGTTAGTTTTCTTGTAAAGAATTCATTTTTTCCTTGAGATTTAACCAAAATAGTGTTGCTTTGAAAGAATTTATTAAAATACGTATCAAAAATTAGAATGATATTCTGATAAACAATATAGTGTATATGTTACCGTCAATGTGTGAAATCCCGGTATTGTATAGAATGCCTAGGAAATGTGTAGATTGCCTGATGGTTTTAGGCAAACTAAGAAATATCAGTTTCTTGTGAAGATGTTACATGCTTTTCCTAGGTATTCTGTACAATTCCTAGGCATTATACAGAATGACAAATGACATTTAAGCAAAGTATAAAAAGAGCCTTTATTGATTAATACGCATTTGAAAATGAAAAAAAAATACGAAATAAAGCACAGGATATTCTTATAGGAAAAAAAATGAGATCACAATTGAAATTGAAGAATTTTTACAGTATGAAAGGCTGGAAAGGCATTTATAATTATACTTAATTTTGTTCACACAAAAACGCTTCATATTTTGGCGTTTTGGTCTTGCACATACCGTGTAATCCAAAAGTGTGTTACATTTTTTCATGAAACTAATAATTGTTTTGCCGTGACGAATTCTTTAGCAAAACAACGTGCGATGTTCACAGGCACGTACTTGGGGATATCTAAAGGAGGTGGTGTATCGTGAAAAGTGCGTAACTCTGGTAGAGCTGGAGCAGAAGATTAACGATGCAATTGCCGCCATACCAATTCAGACTTATCATGACATTATGGTGCACATTTGCCGCCGAGCAGCAATTTGTGTTGCCAGAGAAGGCAAACACATTGAATCTGTAACCGATGTATCATAAAACACAAACTGTTATCGAAGAATTGTTATACAAAGTTTCATGAAAAAATGTAAAAAAAAAATGTAACACACTTTTGGATAATATCTCATGAATTAAAAAAGAATTGCGAGAAAAGGCACAGGATGATGGTACCCATAAAACCACAGAAACTTAATTGGTATGAGCTACTTGTTGCAGTAGAGAAGGCTAGAATGACATTTAGAATTGCACTTAATTTTTTTTACACAAAGGCATCTCATGTTTTGGCATTTCGTCCTGCACATACATCTGACGAATCCTTGGCCGCTTCCTGTGGACTGAAGTATTAGTAGCTCGGAGAGGTGTTTCGTGGTCAGGAACGTCTTCAACTTTCATAAGTTCTTTGGACATACGGTGAATTCTGATCTGGCACAGAGTTGCTTCAAGATTCTTTGTGCAGTTCCAATTGGGTAAAAGCCATCTTCCGTCACGCTCATAACAACAGCCAACAGATTGCGTGAATCACCCCACCTTTTGTCAACGTTGGGAATCGGAACTCGCACAGTGGCTCCCAAAGGCGCAGGAGGAAATCGCAGCAGCCAGTTTTTTTTTCATCTTGCATCCAAGCACACAAGATATTTTCGATGTCTTGATTAGCTCTTTCGACGCTCCACTGGCTTTATGATTGGCTGGGCTTACCATGTACGATCTTCAAGGTGGGCCAGTATTTCTTTACAATAAAGGCCACATATGATATCAGTCACTCAAAATTCGTTTTTATAATTTTTAAGCTTTTATTGTCACCTGATACCATGTTATGTGATATTACACACTTATTTGTGTGTTTGTGCGCAAATTTTGTAATCAATATTTTGCCCACTTCCTGACTACAGCTTTCCCCAGTAGCGTCTTATCGATGGCAATTCATGTTTCAATCATTAGTTTCATTAGTCTTTCATTTATTCATAAGTTATTTAATATGACGATTTAGGCCTTATTATTGGTAGAAATATGGTTAACACTGACTTTTTATTTATTTTATTTATTTATTTATTTATTTATTTATATGCATCCAGACTGGATAAATTACAGAAGAAAATATCAATAAACAAAACTACAAGAAGAGATAGATCAAAGGAATTTGAACTCTTCCTGATGGTTCTTAACATAACTTTTTAAACAAAGTCTAAAATGAATACAGGAGTAAACACACAATGGTGAACAGCATAAATACGGTTTACAATGAATTTCAAAAGGAAGTTGATTCCAGTATTTCACAGAATTAAAAGGAAAACTTTGTCTCATCAGCGAAGACTTACACTCATTGATTTCAAACTTATACAAGCGTATAGTACGATGTGAAAAAGAATCAGATCTAAAATACCTACTAAAATCATGGAACGGATGACTCCTGTTCCTTAGGAGATCAGCTAACTCTAATAATCTGTGCAAAATAATTAGCGAATTAAATATAAAATATTATTTTTTTTTTTTTTACAAAAATCGAAAATTGACATTCTGAAGTCCAAATGGAAGAGAGTCCTAATATTCCTGTTGTATGAAACTTTGACTCGTTTGAGTAAATAGTTCTGGATGTTTCCCCAATGATAATCCCATACGTAACAGTCCCATAGCTTAAGTTACAGAAAACCTGCTTACATTCTTTGAATTTCAAATCTCAGACAATAATTTATACAAACAAACTTGTTTTTGCAATTTTGAAACAATTTGAGCGGTCTGTTCACTAAATGAAAAGGTGTCATGAAAGATAATCCCCAGGATTTTCATATTATTTTTTCTATTTACCCCATCCTTCTGAATAATGAGTCTCTCCGTTTTTTCTGTATTCAGCCTAAGTTTTTTGGACTTGCACCAAATTAAAATCTTATTAAGATCGGTTTGCCAATCCTGGTCGCAACTAGAGATACCATCTAATGGGTATGGTTATGATGATGTAACAATGCATGACGATTCCGTGCAAACGCTTTCTTTCTAGGAGGTGTTGGTAATGTATTGTAAACGCTTTCCCGAGATACAGACGTAGTAGACTGGGTAGACTTCCAAGTTTTTTTGGTTTTATAGTTATCATATAAAAGCTTGTTTTTTAAATAAAGACAAAAAAGAATAAAATAAAAAATATAAAATATCTTTATTTTATTATATAGTATTTTCTTTTTAAAATTTAATGTTAAATCGCACCACACTTTTACCTATTTTTTAAAAATTATATTTCTTACTTTTTACTGCACTTTTAAGGTGAAAATATGTGCTTTAAAAGGTTTTATTTTATATTTTTATTTTATTCCTTTTTTTTTTTCATTTTTAGTCTATTTACGTTTTTTTCTCAAAAATTTCCTTCTACACTTACATAGTCAAGTTTCATCTATTATTAAAAAAATTGTAGTAATAGCTTCTTCTTTTCACTTTCTAGTTTTTTCATTTCTCCATTAATTGCTCTTTTCCGATTTTCTTTTAATATCTTCAGCATTCATCTGACTCAACCATTGTTTCGCAGTTCAAGCAATTCTATTGGTTCTTAGTTGATAGTCAATACCTAATCATCCAAGGGATGGGAATGACATCAGTGATATCGACTTTTAAATATCTTATATGATACGATGAAGCACTAATAGGATCAATCGATTATTCGATAAATAACATAATGTCCCCAGTAAATTCTATTTCCCTGACATTTCCCAGAAAAAGTCTCATTAACCTGACAAATGCATGAAAATGCCCCTTCTTCCCTGACTTTCCCTGACAATTTTTCATTTGCCTGACATTCCATGACTTTCCTTGAATTTTCAAAATATGGGAACCCTGTATACTCTGTCCAACGAAAGAAAAACTAGGCGTGTCCAGTTAAATTTCCAATTTCAATTGTTAGCGATTGTTAATTTTACTTAGCAATAACATTTAACAATTGAAATCAGAAATTTAATTAGGCACGCCCAGTTTTTCTTTCGTTGGATAAAGTATAACAAGATAGGAAGAAAAGGGTTTTTTCAAACCAAGCTTTTATATTGTTTTATTTAGTGGCAACAATAAGCTTAATTTTGCAACAATAAACAATAGATACATTTAACTCTCGCCATAACGAATTGTTCAATTGTCACAACAAACAATTCGTAGTAATGAATTAGTACCTTGAATTAATGAACACGAACCAATGAACTGATTTGAAAAAATTTTTCTTTAACATAAATTGTCATCGATCCTGTGTATGTGTGTCAAGTTTCAGCTCCCTAGCTTGTCGAAAAGTTGGTTTAATATTGATTACAAGATTTGACCTAAACAAACTAACATTGCAAGTTTAATAAAAGCTTTTAACAATATTGACAGCTTTGCTAAAGTCAAATAATGCCTGTTTGTTAAATTAAATAAAATCTTGTAAACATTCCAAAAAGGAGCTTTAACAGTGAAGCAGAAATACATTTATGTATATATTAAAAAGAAATTGACCCCCTCCCCTCCGAGTAGGGTAAGGCAAATAGCAGATCCTGCGGTCATCTATTTTTACCCCTTTATCTGCACTTTTTACCTCTCCCCAAGTATTTTAATCAAAAAATTGATTTTCTCGAACGTAGTAGAAAATATAAAAAAACTCGTATCTTCTTCCCTTTCGCATCATTTCCGAACGTATGATATATCACATGCCATATGTTGCCATAGTTTTAAAAACAAGTGATTACCACCCCTGCAAATCCGACCCCACTGGAATAATTGGGCCTGAACTTCATAATAATGTAGATCTTGCCTAGAGGAACCTGGATACTGAATTTCACGTCTTTACGTACCTAAATAGCCTTTACATACCTAAATAGCACATAGATATGTTGTCCTCTCTGAATCCCGCCCCCGTAATTCTGACCCCAGTGTACCAATCAAAACAAACTAAATAGTGCAGATGGACATGCCCATAGTAAGCTACATTCCGAATTTCAACCTTCTACCTCAAAAAATGTAGAAATTATGAAGGGGACGAACGGACAAATTATAACCAATAATTAGCTCCATTCTTCCGCTACTTAATGGTATAATTTATAAGCACTTGAGCCACTGATTAAAAACACAAAGCTACTTAATCTGTGACTTGAGCAATCGTGCGTCGACAAAAGCGATTTCACGTGCGCGCGCCGATGTCAGTAATGCTTAAAGCTAAGTTTCCATGCACGCATTTTTGACGCATTTATAACTGCGTCTCGACGCAGAAAGCAAATGTGCATCTGGACGCACCTAGACGCACATTGCAATAGCTCTTGACGCATTTAATTCGAACGCAAGTATCAGTTTCCATGCATGCATGAAGTCTACGCAGAAAGTTCAACTGCGCATGCGTCATGAGTTTATGTTTTGCAATTTTTCTCGTTAGAGGGAGAAGCTTCTCTTTAACCATCATGCCACCATCTTGGTGTTTTTCGGATTTCTTAAAATATCATTATTAATTTCTGGTGTCCGAGCACAGATTCCATCAAATGAAGAAAAGGAATTGATGGAAGGATTCCTCTGTTTTCTTACCGTAGCATGTACAGCATTATCTGTACATGCAAACCTAAATTACATCGGTACTGGGTTCTAATAAAAATCTTTTTATATCTAAATTTCAATTCATTTGTTTTTTTCAATATACACTATATGATCACAAATATCCGGACACATGCACGTTTGCGCTCTAGCCACGATTTCATGGAAATCAATAGGGCGTTGCACATCCCTTTGCCCGAATCACAGCTTCCACCCTTCGGGGAAGACTTTCCACCAAATGTTGGTAGGTACTTTCCGGAATGTTCCTCCATTCCACCCGAAGAGCGAGAATCAGTTCAGGTACAGAACTTGGCCGATGCGATCTGGCCCGCAAGCGTCTTTCCAATTCATCCCACAGACTCTCTATAGGATTGAGGTCGGGACTTTGTGCCGGCCAACCCATTTCTTCGACCCCTGAGTCCGCAAACCACTGCTGTACACGCCTCGCTTTGTGGCACGGAGCATTGTCGTGTTGGTAGAGAAATGGCCCGTTTCCGAAAAATTGCCACAACTTTGGAAGTGCACAGTTGTCCAAAACATTCAGATAACGGTCGGAATTCATGATTCCTTGCACAGTAACGAGCTGGCCCAGTCCGTACCATGAAAATGAGCCCCACACCATGACTCCTCCTCCTCCGAACTTGACTGTGGGCTCTGTGCACTCAGGTAAGAAGCGTTCTCCAGGTATGCGCCAAACCCAAACTCGTCCATCGGATTGCCAGAGTGTGTAGCGAGATTCGTCTGTCCACATTACACGTTTCCATTGGTCCATTGTCCAGTTTCTGTGGGCTTTGCACCACTCCAGACGTCGCTTGGCGTTGACCCTGCTGATGTGATGCTTGTGGGCAGCAGCACGGCCATGGAATCCCATCGTGTGCAGTTCCCGACGAATTGTCATGGTACTGGCATCATTTGCAGAGACGTTTCGAAACTCTGTGGCAATTTTTTCCGCCGAGGACTTCCGGTTGCTGCGGGTGACACGACGAAGCACTCGACGGTCTCTGTCCGTTAGTTTCTTGGGTCTACCGGTTCGTTGTTGAACTGTTGTTGATCCCCGGGTCTTCCATTTCATAATGACATCGCCTACTGTTGACTTGGGTATCTGAAGAAGGCTGGAAATGTCACGCACGGACTTGCCGCATAGGTGACATCCAACGATGGTTCCACGTTGGAACTCACTGAGCTCTGCCGAACGACCCATTCTTGCCAATGTCCAAGCAGAGTTGTGTCTGAAGGTGTGGGAAGCTATTTAAATGATGTGCAAGTCATTATCATGTGACATTGGGCCAATCGATGATCTGTGAGGGGTGTCCGGATATTTTTGATCATATAGTGTATCTTTACACTTTTAATTTATCTTTACACAAATGTAAATAGTACAGTGGAAATATTGGCAATTTCATTTATTTTATTTTCACGTCATTTCGGTAATTCTTTGGTCATTTTATATCGTTATTGTCTTTTATGTTTACATTGTTTTCATTTCATTTTAAATAAAATAACTGATTACAACATTATTTTAAAAGGTACACTCTTGAAATTTTATATTTTGCAATAGCGTATCTAGGAAATACACGCGACCTTTCGCGTTCGTTTAGAGGGCGCGCCCGCTGGAAGGTTAACAAAGCAAGTGCGTTTGCGCAAAACAATCATGTGATCTAGAAAGATTTGAGACGCATTTACAAGTGCGTCAAGAAGTAGAAAGCCTATCTACTTCACTTTTCTGCGTCCAGACGCATGAACTCCAGACGCACATCAACCATGATTCGGAGACGCAGATATCTGTTTCCATGACACGTGCGTCAAGACGCATCAATTTCTGCGTCTAGACGCAGAGACGCAGTTAAAAACGCATGTATGGAAACTAAGCTTTAAAGATGAACAGAAAGTAACAATGTATTCCTTCTTGACAAATCGAATATTATATGACATGCCATTATCTTGGCATTCTTTACACTCACTGTTTTAGCACATGAATTTGACTTGAAGAGGTCCGCGAAATATTCTGAAAAGTTGATACGGCCGAGCTAAGACTTTGATGGTCATATATCGTACAAATGGCGGACAGCCGGTCGGTCGGATAAACGTACAGACCAAGGACGCATTCTTATAAGTAGCTTTTATGCTAAAGCTCCTAATAAAGGGGTAATTATTTTTCCAGTTATTATAGTATTCAATTTTCAATTATGCACAATATTTGAATACACAAACTTATTGAAGTAATAATTTCGTAAAGGGTGGATGGTAAGTAAATTCAATAAACAAATAATTTATTCTTATAAACGGGAACGAACGAGTTAGATAAACAAAATTCATTGGCAAGCATTCATAACTATTTAGGAAGAATTATAATTAGGATCAACTTCAAAATTTAAAATTGGATTTTAGACTTGTATTCAAAATATTTATGCATTTTTTAACGTCATGATTCTTCTCACTCTAAGCATAAATTCTTTGACAACCTACGCCTGAAGATGACAAGATGTCTTCAGCGTTGTCAACGTAATTTTAATTATTTTTAAATTCGACAAGGAGAAAAAATGCAGCGTAGCTCTTCTTGTAGTAAGCGAGAAGACAGTGGGATTCCATATTCTTCCGAGGGTGAAGTTGTACAGTTTCAGTCTTCCGCCTTAGGACTATTATGATTTTCAAAATTTTTCCTGTTGTTTTGGTGAACTTTTTCATTAATTAAATCATATCTATTCTTCTCAGCTTTGTCAAGAAAGACCTGATTGAATAATTCGTTGTCGTTGAACGAAGATCACATTTAAAAGGGATGAGGTTATGTTCTCTAAAAGGAAAAAGACGACTTTCTCAATTTTAACTATTCGTCTAAGGCAGGATAGCTCAAAAAATGGTGTTCACTCCAAATAATTCGTTATAGTATACATAAGACAATGTTTGTTATCGGTAGCTTACTTTATCTTTTAATTAATTAAAATGAATGATAGAAGGGATATTTATCGTGGTAAAAAAATTGCGAACTTTAGAGAAAAACTTTACTGCGACGCCCACAAATTCTAGACAATGAATAAAAACGGGCATTTATCAAGAGATATAAAGTAAAGAAAAAAATCATTAGAAATTTTACCTCGGATAAATTTTATAAGGCACCAATAGAGCACAATTCTATCAATGATCTCAGAAGCGGAAAGATTCAATGCGACAATTCTATTATTTCTGTGAAAATAGGCATATTTTAAGCACAAATTTAATGCACATTTCATTAACCGCATTAAATAATTATACGATTTCATTTTGATTTGTTTATTTAATGAGCAAACCGCTACCAAATCTTAACGGTGGTTTTCAGACTTAAGATTAAAGTCGAATTAAGAAACCTCATTGAAAGAAAAAAAAAAAAGAGATTGATGAAAAAGTCTTGGAAAGTGTCATGAATGAAAGTGAACGTTAAAGTGTGAATGAATGCGGTTGATGATCGATCGCATTGACGTCGTTGCATCAATAAACCCCAAAGGAATTAGTGAAGTTTAAAATGGAAGAGATTTTTAAATTCACTCTTCATTACTGCACTACAATATATCTAACCACATTCAGACTTTTATTGAAAATTTAATGAGACCATTATAAACTTTTGATTGGAAAAAATGTCTCTTTCCATATAAATTCTTAACATTTAACAAACAAAAAAGTTACGTTCCGTACGGCAATTCTTTTAGGAAACCTTCTGAAATGCGATTACAATGCATATTAAGACACTTTCATTATAAAAGCGGAAAAAGCAAGTTACTTTCAAATTTCTATGAAGCTACAATATTTATTAATTGAAATGATTGTCCGGATTAAGCAAAACGTAAATGATTTAATGAGCCAACATGTTTCATCAGGGCTTAATCTCATTATAGTGAAGAAGTTACGGTTTGAAATTAACAATGAATGATGTAATAATAAAGATTTACAATTAATGTTTGTTTATTAATGGAATTATGATAGACTTCTTTTGAATAAATAAATAAATAAATAACTTAAATAAATAAATAAATAAATAACTTAAATAAATAAATAAATTTCAGACTTACTACAATTCTGATATTGGTGGATTTACAAACGTTTTCGAGCTTTAGCTTATCCTCAGGCAAGAATTTGATTTAAAACAGTACAAAAAAACAGGACAAACTAAACGACAACTACAAATAAGAATAAAAGAACATGAACGCGCATACAGAAACAAAAACAACCACTTAGTCAACCACTGTCTACAGCACAATCATCAACCAGATTGGCACAACACAAAAATCCTCAACAAAGAATCAAATAATAAAAAACGTTTCATAAAAGAAATAATTAACATCATAACCAATAGAATAACAATCCTGCCAAACCAACACCACCTAGACAGAAGGCCTGCGCACAGAAACGTCATACAATGCTACATCATCATCAAGCGGCTAAATTTAAGGCTTATTATTGGTAGAAATACGATTAACAATAGCAACACCTCTTAGAAAGAAAGCCAAACAACTGAAACGTCATACATTGTTACATCATCATAATTAGACCAAATTTAAGGCTTCTTATTGGTAGAAATACGCTTAACAATGATCCAAACATGATGAAGAAACAATGTATGACGTTTCAGTTGTTTGGCTTGCTTTCTAGGAGGTGTTGACAATAGCCGCTTTGTGTGATGTAACATTGTTAAAACGTCATAGATAGTCATCTTTAATAGCGTTTCTATCAATAATAAGCCCTAAATTATGACCAGTGTAAGGTTGCAGAATTTTATAAATATTTATTAAAATAATATTTAGAAATGTGGAGATATGAAAATTATGCATCAATGATTATATATGCATTTGCATTATGTTGGAACTAAATTTGAGAAAAGTAAGTGACTAAAGTGTAACCCAGACTAAAGAAAGATTTATAAAGATTAAAATATTATTTGTGAAATTATTTTTTTTATTCTATAAAGAATCTCTGAAAGTTGTCAAGTCATTGTAGAACCAGAGAGGAAACAAGTTTGGTGTTTCACTTTGGAGGAGGAAGGTTGAAACTCAGATGACTTGAAGTCAGATCAAATAAATCTGATGATCAGAAATTAATCTTTCTGATTGGCTATTGAAAGAAGGCATGATTTTGTGGTTGCAGTGATATTTTTTGACAGAAAATCAGTAAAGACACAGTTTCCAACTGAGTTAGACGTTGTTCTACTCATGTGATTTTGATTAGGCCTTCACTTTGAGAAGGAGTGAGAAATCCAAAATGCTTTATTCAAAATTTTGTTTCTTTTATATACATTAAATGGACATTATTTTTTTGGTTCGGAACCCGAAGACTTCTTTGATGAGATGTTAAAGTGGAGTACCCACTTAAAAATTATCTAAAGTCCTATAGAATGCAGTTGGTATCTTCCCTTGTGTTTGCAACCACATCCTGAGGCCCGGACATGAAGATATAAAGAACCCCATTACCAGACCAGGAACGAAGAAGATGAGAGACCCAAGAACCCATTACTTCCGAGACTAGCCACGGACAGCCTAGCAGAGTTGAGCAGTCGATAAGATAAGTTGCTAATGAATTCTATAAGGCCAAGTTTCATACACTTATTAGTACACACATTTGGTTACTACACATAATTGTTTTACTATATTGATTGATACACATATTTCATCTAAATTTTAGGTATATTTGGAAACATTTATTTACATTTAAAATAAGTCTTAAGCAACTCTTTCTATAAAATCAGAATTGGTTATCTGATTAAATTGAATAATTGGACTAAATGTTGGACAGTTATTATAATAATCATTTGGTTATACAATATTATTTGGATAATAGAAAAATATTGCAATTTCAGTGTTATTGAAGAGCATTAATCAGTATTTATTATACCTTTAAATATTATCATTTTTTCATACTAAATTGATTCATGTACCAAAATAGACAGCATTATCTCTTTAATTCTTTAATTCACTTATTTACACCATTTTATATTGTTAATTGTTTCCTTTACATAGTTAATAAATATATTTTTGTTAATATTACAATTTGGTGTTGTTTAATTGTTTATTTAATTTCACCAGTTTGCTTCTAGTGGTCGGACTTGTGTTGGATGTTTAAGTTATGTAAGAGGGTCAACCCACTTGAATCTAAATTATTAATAATTAGTATTTTATCACTTTAGAACCTCATTCCAAATTCTAAATTAACTATTCGATATTTTCGACCCTACAAAACCCTTACACTAGGTATGATGATGTAACAATGTATGAAATTTTCGCGCTTAGGCTTTGAGTAGAGGTGGTGTTGGCCAAACCCTCTGCAGAAATCAACAACAAATGGAAATTTTTACTACATAAATAAACAATACCCAACTCAACAATCAACCACCAACAATTAAACATCATGCATCTATATTAATTAAAAAATAAATAAAACTCCATTTAATTAAAAGAAAACAAATAAAATAAATAATATTGGGTGACTTTTTTTTTCATTGTTTCTATTATTAATTTATCTGTTTTCTTTTAATTAAATGGAGTTTTATTTATTTTTTAATTAATATATTTTATCACAACTCCTACTCTTATATAATCATGCATCTATATTTTTTATATTTAAATAACTCATTGTTCTGTTTCCATTTTAAATCAAATTTTTGTCTGAGGATGAACTAAAGCTCGAAAACGTTTGTGAATCCGTCAATATTACAATTGTATGAAATCGAAATTTTTTTTCATTTATTTATTTAAGATAATTATTTATTTATTTCATTATTAATTTTTATCCCAAAGGTGTCTATCATAATTCCATTAATAAACAAATATTAAATTACTCCTAATAACCAAGAATTTACAATTAATATTTAAGAAGCAACAACAGACAAAAAATACAATATTTATGAGTAAAATCAAATCCTCAATTTGTATAGGAGTAAAAAAAATGCCTAAGAATGCGCTACCGGTTTTTATGGCGATAATAATTTGAATATATAAGAGGATAGGTAAGAAACTTAATACAGTATTTTATCTTGAAAAGCAGAAGCAAAATATCCCAATTTCTCCACTTCTTCCTTTTAATGTGCAGATAAATTTGTTTCAGCTATTTTTTTTTATTACTTTTCAGTTTTATCTTTTACGCCCTGGCTAGTATCCAAGAGATTCGTATCCTTCCCTTGGGTTTTAAGGTAAATAAAATATTCATTAAAGCTGGGTATATAGTTCCTTCTTGAATTACTGATTACGCGTCAAATAAACATAAAACTATGGTAAAATTCCAAGAAAGTGACATATTTAGATACAGAAATGTCATATACAAAGCTAGTTTCAAAATCGTTGGAATTTTTTATTTGTTGTAATAAAAAACAATTCCTTTGAATATAACATTATTTTACGAAATCTTTACATCATTATACATTTTATACTTCTCTTGAAAAAAAGAGGTCTTCAGTTAGGGAAAAACAATGTCAGGAAGAAATACAGTAGAGTGATGATATGATATCGAGGTGAAATTGAAAACCACTGAAACATTCCTAGAAATATGTGTTAACACGTTATATAGTATCAAAGAATGCTTTCTTATTTGAAAAGAGAAGCAAGAGTAATCAGATACTGCGCAATTCGTTAGTGTTAAAATAATCTCAAAGTCTGTTTTAATTAATACATTTTAATTAGAAAGCGAAAGTTGATTAAAAAGGTCACTAGAAAAAAAAATTCTCTTTCATTTGAGATTCATTTTATCTTTATTTCAATTTTAATGAAGTTTAAAAATGGTATTCTTTTGTCCCACTTTGGTAAAATTTGCTTAGTGTGGAGCTTAAATAAAACTGAAATATCTAGCTTTAAAATGATAAACCGTTCATGATTTCTTGTAATACAACGTTATTTCTTGTAAGACGAACATTATTTTTAATCTATCCTATTGTCTGTTGTGCCTTGACTCTTGAGATATATCCGATGAGTTACAAATCTGGAATTTTCAAAGCAGCTTCCCTTTCATCCAAAATTCCATAAAAATTCTTTATAAAAAACATACGACTTTATCCTTCAAACTGTAAAGTACATTATAAAAGTATTGTCGATAATAGCAATAAAACTGTCATCAACTCAATTTTCAGGTGATTTATAAGCACATAAAATATGTATTGTGTATCGCTTGAGATAAGTGACTATTTCTCGTGAAGTGCGAAACAAAAAAGTTAAGTTTCGCCCTCAGTTTTTCTCCTCAATGATGCTATATTGAAGATAGCAGCTTAGATTTTATGCTGATTAGATGGAGGTACTTTGATTACGAGTAGCAAATAGAGTTGATTTGTCGATATTTAGTACCAAAATTTGCCCGAATTTATCCCGTCTTCCTGACTCCATACTTATGATCAAAAGAATGCGCTTCGAGTGAAAATTCCTGAAATTTTGAGTAAAATTAAAAACAAAATAAAATTTATAATGGTGATATCTGGGGTGAAAATTTCAGAAATTTTTGAATTATTATAGCCATAAATGCACAGTTTCTAGATCACAAATGAAATCTAGTAAATAAAGAAGCAAACATACTGGATTTTTCCCCATATGTTTTATATTAATTTTCACAGAATAAAAGTTAAAACATCTGTTTAGCAACATTTTCCAAAGAGAATATTTCATTGTTTGTTTGTTCCTTAGCATGTTTATTCCATTGTTTTTCAACTGATAAGATTTGGTTTTCCACGTAAACGGAGCTAGGTTTTCCTAACTAAGGTTTATATTTATGCACGTTGATTATTATTTATACAATTTTTAGTAATTCAAAGAAAAAAAAACATTCTCGCGTGAATAAGGATTCTGGAAGCTTCTTTCAAGATTCGATTTATTCATTTTTTTAACATTTCTCGATTTTATTGCCTATTTAAAATTCTGATGTGAAAATCAATTATTGGAGAAAATGCAAAACGTTTAATTATTTTATGAAAATCAAGAAGAGATATACAATATCAATAAAAAAAATACATTATAGATTTCGCGATTATTTCCTCTGCATTTTAAAGATTACGAAAGAGATGGAGCCAAAAAAATCCAAGTCTTGGAGGCCAAAATGAGGAGACAAATTTCACGGCTTTCTTTTGTTCACAATTACCCTCGAGTGTCTTATTTCCTTCGTCCATCCTTTCAGCCCAATTGGAGTTAATGTGGTGATTGCCGGCCGTAGCGATTGCATTGGCAGCAAATGCCGCTGAACGTCATCGTCAGTCGCCAAGAAGGCTTCAGCTTCCCCTGGAAATAGGAACAGGGACGGTGATTGCCATACGATTTTACGATTCAACATCGTAAAAAGGATAATTAAGACAGAAACTAAAGGAGTTGAATTTCATTTCCGATAAACAGTTACTCATCTTGCTTCAGAAATTACTTTTTTTTTTTTAATTTTATTTATTTATTTATTTTTAATTTTTTTACAAATGTTGAAAAGTGACGATTCAGCAATTCTGAATAACATACTGAGGCGATGAAAATACGCTCTGCTTATTTAAAATAATTTATGTTAAAAGCATTCATATGTTTAAAATTTATGTTACTCATTAAAAAAGAAATCAAACAATACAAAAGGCGCAACAAAAAAGCTTTATAAAAACCCAAGAAAGCAATAACTCAAGAAGTCGGGTAAGCTTTGAAAATAAAATTGTCTCGGAAAATATTAAGAGTGTAAAAAATTAACAATTTATAAGTTCGATTTAATGCGGTTTATAACTTTCAAAAAAACAAATTTTTCGATTACACTGTGTGGCCAGTTTATTAGGAACACCCCCTTGAATCCCTAACAGCTATAACAGTACGAATTCGCCGTGGCATGGATTCAATTAGCCGCTGGAAGCATTGTTCCGTGATGTTTGTCCGTGCGGATGTAACAGCTGCTCCCAGTTGATGCTTATTGGATTGTGGTGGATCCATGCATCAAATAACCCGTTCCAGCTCATCCCAAAGATGTTTGATTGGGTCAAATCCGGGGACTGTGGTGGCCAGAGGAGTAAATTGAATTCATTATTGTGCTCCTGGAATTATTCCATGACGACACGAGCCTTGTGACACAGAGCGTTGTCCTGCTGAAAGTATTCTTCCGAAGGGGGAAAGTATTGTTGCTAGACTTATCTTGATCAGGTGACTTTTCAGTGCCGGAGCCTGTATTTCTCGTTAAGGCTGATTCCCACTGGACGGTAAGGACGGTAAAAATCAGCCGGTATTCCAAACAACCGTTATGACCGTTCACGGCAACAAAGTATGACCATTCTCACTGAACGGTAAAAGTTATCATTGTTTCAGTGATCATGGCCAAAGCAATCCCAGCATTCTTGTTTCATGTGCTATGCTGTGATTGGCTGGTTTCAAACCCTTGAGCTACGTTTCCATAGCAACTCCACCGATACCGGCTGATTTTATCGTGCTTGCCTTTAGCCTCGGCAACGCTGCTTATGACGTTTTAACAATGTATGACGTTTCCACGCCCAGGCCTTATCTTTAGATAGTGTTGGCGATATAAACAAGAGCCTTTAATGGTTCAATGGCAACAACTTAAAAGATATCCATTCAAAATCTGATTTTTCCTCTCCTACCTTAAACTATTTCAAAATCTTTGCTACTAAAAGCAGTGTTAATATATTTGTAATGTATAAGACTGTTTTCTTCCTTGAAATATTCATTAAGAAATCTGATTATTTTGCATTAGGAGAAATTAAGATAATAAGATATTTAAATTTATAAGAGTAATCTGAAAATTTGTTAAAAGTAAGGTTGTTTTTTTTCTTAAAAGGCTCGAAAATAAAATTTTTCAACGTCCAGAGTAAAGTAAGAAATCCAAACGAAATACAAATATAAATTGCGTTTAAAACATTTTTTTATAATTCAATATTTTTGAGAATAAACATTCAAATTGAGATGTCTTTTTCTCTTTTCTGTTTCATATACAAGACTTAGTCATAAACATTTAAAATGGTAAGGAAACAACAGTTGATGTAATCGGGCTCTTTAATAATAAATTTCTCGAGTGAAGAGTCAACAATAAACTTTGCCATTAAGAGCAAATTTCTTAAAAGCAGCCCAGTATCCTCGTGAGAGTGGAAAAATGATTAATGAATGGCATGGAAGAAGAATCTAAAGCATAATTTTAAATAAAATCCAAAAACCTTATATCAATTCGTTAACGACACGCTTAAAACATTTAAATGAAAGTAATTCGGAAAACGTTACATGTTATAAAAATATCATTAGAGAAAACATACTTCATAGTATGAGAGTGTTAAATAAACAATACATTAAGCAAATAAATAAACTCTTAGCAATTTCAGTTAAGAGCATAAAGTTTTGAATAAAAATGTTACCGATATAAAACCACTATTACGGAGTTTTTAAACATCCACATTTATGTTATTTTTGTTAAATGTTTTTCGCCTTCTCTAAAGGCGGGAACAAGACTCAGCACTGTTTGGCAGAGACTCGATCAATATATCCATGGTCCAGTCTTACCAGCATTTCAATCCTTGGCATGCCTTGGTATTCATTGCTTTCCCTTCGCATACGATTCGGCGATTGTTTCAGTGAAGAAAATGAAGATAATTAAGAACTCTGTTTAACATTAGAAATACAGTAATCATGAAAACTTTATTAATGTAGAATAAATGGGAACGCGATATATATTTATTTAAGAGTTCTGTACTTTTGCATGAAGATTTATTTAAAATATTTCGTAAATAATGTAATACTTGATTTCAAATTCAATTATCCATCGAAACACAAAGTGAAAATTTCTTACTTGTAAAGTAAAATTGAATACAGAGTGGTAAAACACTGGAAACAGTTGACGTTTCGGATAGAGACTATCCTTTTCATTATTTTGCTTTGACAAAGGATAGTCCATATCCGAAACGTCTTACCATCCTTTATTCAATTTGGTTATTCTAGGGTTTTGTGACTCGATCTTCTTTTCTTCTACATCCATTAGTTGTAAAGTAAAAATACACTACAGCCACAGATAAATCACTGCATTCATCTATTCACCAAATCTCTGCAGAAAACATTTTTAAACTTAAATTTTACTTTTCAAACCTGTTTATCAGTTAGACTCACGAGAGCAGCAGTCCTATGGAGGATCTCCAACGCTCGTGATCTTCCGCCGTCAGGCGCATGTCCTTAAAAGTAATACCCAAGCGATTCGAACACAGATTCTCCATGTAGTCTAGCCATCTGATTCTAGGCCGACCCCTTGTTCTCTTATCCACCGGCTTGGAAAATAGCAATTGCCTAGGGAGAACAGTTTGCGATATCTTAGGGAGACCAACGCAGCTGAGGCCTCTTAATGTGGAGAACTAGCGGCTCAACTCCTAATGACTCCCTTTTTTATGAAATTTAAAAGTCTAGGAAATTAGAAAATCTCAACAAATTTTCTAAAAATATGAAAGTTTGCATAATCATCAATAACCAACCTTTCTCCAAATCTAAAGAAAATGCTTTGAAATAGGCATTTCAAATTCTAAAAAGGATTCGCCAGAATACGAGAATTGCAATAGTTCCTATCAATTGTAAATTCGTCAACATTACCCTCATTAACAAAAATTATTCGAGAATCTACGTAATACAGATATTTCTAAACGTCGTCCAAATGCTTGTGTCTCCACCTTCTTAAAATTAGCTGAAAATTGAATTTTCAAACCTATAATCAAGCAACTATACTACATCTACTACACTAATTCTATTTCAGTCTGAATGTGGAGGTGAGAACCAAGTATAACAACGTGTATATGCAATTGTTTACATCAGCCAAGTAGGAAATTTGGTGATTGTATTGCTTCAACAGATGTCCCGAAATGCTATAATACTCTTCCTCGTCAACATATTCTATGTATGCACGTGATGTTGATACAAGGATTTAAAATCTGTTTGGAAACTATCTTTCCTTTTAGAATTTAATTTTCTACAGAATCTTGAAAGAGGTTTATGTACCGTTCTCAGTTCATTGGATGAGGCATTTTTAAGCCCCAAAGCCGAAACAATGAAAGATTGAAGATGACTCTCTCCGACGGAATCTTTTTCATGGCCAAACATGAAAAATCTATCGGCGAATTTTCAAGGCAACTTTCTCTGAAAAAAAAAATGGATAGGCTTATAATTTTTAAAATTATATTTTATATACTAAAATATTTTATAATCGCTTGTGGATTAAAAATCGCGCATACAGTTAGAGTTATTACTTAAATTCGGTGTAAAAGTATATTATGTATAGTTGTATTAAATTTAGTATAATTTTCGTTCTTGCAGCTCTGGGCAGTTAATTTTTGCATATATTATTCATAAATCATTATAGTGCTAATTTCTGTTTCCGTGGAAAACCGTGGAATTTCTTTTAAAAAGCCGTTGAAATCTCACACTTTATTTAAAATTTCTTTTTTATCTTCTTTATGAAGGTATATTTTTCCGCTTATTTTTTCAATAAATATATACCAGAATAGTCTATTTATCATCAGTATTCATCTCCATATTCTGAAAATCTTGAATTTTACACGAGACGCGTATAGCCCGGGATGCAAAATATCTAAATTGTTTGTGTGACGAAGCTAAAATGTTTTAACTTCAAGAAGCATCGTGTTCACGGATGAAAAAAAATACTGGTCTGAGCATGCCCTGACAAAACATATGGTAAAAGTTAGATATGCCCAAATCTAAAATCAATCGATGTTAGGTTTCACATTATAACTTTATTTTTGATTTTTGACCAGATTTTCTGAATTTCTTACAACTATGCATATGTTCCAAAGTAGTGTACTTTTTGCATTTTGATTTTGTGTAATAAGGTTTCCTTTGGCGTTCACATTCAAAATCTCTTTTGGCAGAGTAAGAAAACCGACTTATAAGATGCGAGCAGTAAGTACAAAGAAAGATTTATTTATACTGTATACATTTTGCTCTGATCCAATTTTTCTAGATATAGATTCATGAAACAATTTTTTTTAGATTTTTTTTTTTTTTTAGCCTATAACAATTTGATTTGTAATATGTTTAATTTAAATCGACATTACAAAATTCTATAACAGAAAAGTCATACCAACTCTGAATACAGTCATTTATTATTTTAGAATGAAAGAATAAATTTTAGCTTTTGTTTAAGAAATTCATTTTATCGCTCGGTACTTTCTCGCTAAGAACACTGTCCAACAATTTTTAACTTTCAAACAATTACTAGGCGAAGAGTAGTTGACTTTTGGTAATTTGGGTGCGCTGATTCCGAATCTGCAAACCGTTTTTCTCTATCGGGTCTCAATTTTTGGTAAATCGCATACTAAAATTTTATAATTTCTGTAAATTAAGGCATTTTAGACCAAACACTATAGTTTCACTTAATTAATTTGATCTCCCACTTCAATTTCGAAATATAGATTATAAAGTTTTTTGACGTAATTTGATATTTTTCGCTTATAAAGCTTTGTTGTTACACATCCACAAATATAACAAAAATTATCTTGATTGTTTTTACAAGTTCCTCTAGGCATTTTCATTTATTTAAGTGTTATATGTAGCTGAAAATAAAAAATATATATATATATTTAAAATATATTAAGTAATTTTGAAACTTACGTGTAAGTGCCAAATTTACATAAAAATTTCAATCACGATTTACGAAAAATTGAGACCTGTTAGGCAAAAATGAGTGTCATTTTTGTAATCTACGCAAAAAATTACTTTAGAAACGGTGCTTCTCTGTTCAGTAATTTTTTTTTATTGTTGGACAGTGTAATTAAGTATATTCACTAATAAGTTTCAGGGATTGGATTAATAGATTTCTTTACAAAAAAAAAAAATAATTTTTGTAACTGTCTATTTGAAGATTTGAAAGGTTGTTTTACTGCGAATCTCGTCAATGAATTTACCATCATTTTAAGATAAAAAACAAAATTTACAGAAAACATGAGTGAGAGTGATTTTCTTTAAATTCTTGTTTTCTTGTAACCTTTTATCTGTTTCTCCTGTTTCCCACTTTTGGAGCGAGGAAAATATATTTATTTATTTATTTTCCACGTGGCATAAGGCTTCTTCGAGTTTCTATGACGACTTCTGTTTGATTAATTTTTGAAAAAGGTCTATATTTCTCTATTTTTTTATTTTTTTCCCAAGCACACTCTCATTTTGAAAAAGCACCTTTGAAAACAGAAGATTTAATTTCATCAAATCCTTTTCAATTTGTGGATTTCAAACAGAGTCTTAATAAAAACAGAAGCTTCATGTTTTTCTTGAAGTTGCCGTTGGGAGGACTGGGGAAGAAACAAATTTTTTTTCTTTTATATTACTTTGGTACCGTTGTTTTGAAAATTTTTATTATCCTGAAGAGAACGAATAATTTACACATAGCGAACGTAAACAAAGCAACAATACAGACAAAACCCACTCACTAAATAACCAAATCCAATCAGAGCAACAGAACATGTTTAAATTTCTGAATTCAATCTACATCAATATAAAACCAACCATTATACACTCTTACATTCACATTATTAAAATTTTTAAAAACTTGTTCACTATAAATAATCGCCCATTTTCACCAAGCAAATTTTCTCAAATTGTAAATATTGTAATATTATTTATTATTTTATTCCAGGGTTCTTGTGTCTCGTCCTCCTTTTTTCTACATCCATCATCTGCAACTTCATTGTAATATTATAATATGCCTCGTTGTATAAATTATGATTGCATAGACCATAGCATGGCTGAAATGGCTCCATAGCGGAAACCGATCTGCAAAAATATTCATAATGAAATAAACGTTGCTTTAAAGACAACCATAAATTGATATAATAAACAACATGAGCCTACTTCTCTATACGAATTATGTTGATGCATGATATTGACTACCTGGTATGTCTGTATTAGTAATCGATCTGTGTGAGCAATTTGGATTGGATGTGAACTTCTGGTTCCGTCTGTGATATGGCATTTCCTGCTAGTCCCGTCGGTCAAATAATATAAAAAGTAGCAATAATAATTATAAACAAGAAATAAATAGAAATAAATTTTTTGTAAATTATCTGCTCATCGGTCTGATCAAACCAGCTAAAAGAAAGCTTGTGCACGGAAACGTCATACATTGTTAAAACGTCAGAAGTGATCATCTCGAGGCCTACGAAAGAGATAGGCCCTGAAACTCAAAAGTCATCTGACCATCTCAGTCAAAGTAACAATGTATCCTTCATCTTTTCCATCTTGGACTTTAACAAGCAGTATTTTTTTCGTTTGTTGTAAACAATGAAGGTATGATGATGTAACAATGTTTGACGTTTCCGTGCCTAGCCAACACCACCTAGACAGAAGGCCTGCGTACAGAAACTGTATGCTTTGTTACACCATCATCAAACGTAGAGTAAATATATATACAAGCAGACTCGACCGCCATTACGGAGCGCACTTGTAATACGTAGAATGCATGCTATAAGAGCGAGGATTTTTATCTTACTGATTAAAATATTTGCGAAAATGGCTAAAATTGGCAGAAATGGAAAGAGCAATGTCAGATTAGCATATGCATGTGCGATGGAAGGCTATTATTACCAACATTTCGAAGAAATTTTAATATTTATATGTCAAAAGAGCATAATGTTGCCTCATCTCGTCAAGAGAGGGCGATATAAATAAAGCTAGAAACATATCTAGCGGTTCGCGTTCTGTATTCCCCTTGCGACTCGCAAGCAGATTACACATGTTTCTAGCTTCATTTATATGACCCTCTCTTGACGAGATGAGGCAACATTTTGCTCTTTTGACATATAAATATTAAAATTTCTTCGAAATGTTGGTAATAATAGCCTTCCATCGCACATGCATATACAAATCTGACACTGCTCTTTCCATTTTTTCCAATTTTAGCCATTTTCGCAAAGATTTTAATCAGTAAGATAAAAATCCTCGCTCTTATAGCATGCATTACTATTACAAGTGGGCTCCGTAATGGCGGTCGAGTCTGCTCAGTATAATATAGTGCTTTAATCAAACGGCCAAATTTATGGTTTATTATTGGTAGAAATACGATTAACAATAGCCACGTTATGCAACAATGTGTGGGGTTTCTGTGCGCAGGCCTTCTGTCTAGGTGGTGTTGGCCTAGCTTTCTTTTAAGTGGTGTTGGTCTGATGCGTCGCCCGTTGTTATTGTTATATAATTTGGCTTGATTGTGCATGCAAATACGGAAAATAAAAAAAAAAATTCAAAAGACGGGAATTATAAATAAAACAAGCTGGTTTTAAATAAATCATTATCATAATACATCATTAAAAAAATTAAATAATTTATAGAAAGTGTTCGGATGTTCGAAAATAATCCTTATTGAATGCTAGCTGATATGCCCGGCGTTACTCGGTCTGTTTGTTTGATGAAATTTTGCAATATCTGAATTTGAATATAAATAAGAACGCATGAAAAATCCTTAGAGTTAATAAAGTAAATATTCACTTTACGAAAAAGAATTCTTGGAAATGCTTGCACTGGAATTTCGTGTCCGATTGGGTTTGCCTAGGAAAATTTGACATTGCATCCTTAACATTTTAAGACGCAATTCCACTGAGGCATTACGCCTCACTGAACGACATGACGCATGCTACTTGTTTTCTAGTGTTGCCTGTTTCTAGGTGCGTGACTGTGTGCCACAAATTTTACTACTTGTCGCTTCGTGTTCCTTCAGTTGAAACACTGTGTATAGCATTCGGCATTGACGTATGCTACATGTTGCCTAAAAGTTGCCTCAGTGGAATTGCGCCTTAAGAATATCAAAGAAATAAAGTCTATGAGTATTGAATTATTTCTGTCTATATTAAAAAATACTTCATAGATGGATTGAGAGTGTTCAGGAACCCTGTTTACACCTCATCAACATTCCTCATCAACATGCAACCGTTTCAATAGACCTCTCACAATGTTTACAAACAAACGTTAACATGACGTCATATATTCCGATTGCCGTTTTAATGTGGTTTTGGCTAGCTCACTTTGATTGCTCGATAAAAAAAATGAGAACTTTTGTGTAAATTTGGTTTGTTTGAATTTATTTATAATGCTTTCAAGCTTCTGTGCAGTTGGATGTGCAACTAGAAAAAAGAAATTATACATTGGAGTGGCTTTTTATAACATTCTCAAAAGCCACTCATATGAAAAGAATCGAAGAATATTATGATTGCAAGCTATCGATAAGAAGTATTGAACCCCACAAATGATTGAAAATATAGCATTAAATTTTCTAACAGAGGCCGGAGACCAAAACAGCCAGATCATCCCGCATTTTTTACCATCAGTGTTGGTTTGGTTTGTTGGTTGGTATTAACGTTTCAACAACTATGGTCATATCAGGATGGCATTATAGGGGCCGCAAATTTTGCCTCGCAAGGGTTCTTTACCGTGCAGCCGGAAACGACTACTCGGGACCAACGGCTTTAATTCCCTTCCGAAGGAAGTAGATGGTCTCAGGATTTTCCCCCTGAAAAAATGCTCGTCGTCCTCGGCCTGGATCGAACCCGCGTCCTCGGGCATCAGAGGCGATCACGCAACCACTAAGCCATCGAAACTGAGGAAACCGAAATAAATAAAGTAAGGATAAAAATTTTTTTTAAAAAAAAAACACTTTAACGCCATCTATTGGTAACGTCTTGAACGATATTTTTCATATAAAAATTAAATTAATTAATTGCCACTAATTGATCAATTATTTAGTGAAATTTTTTAATTGATTCATGTATTGTCATCAGGAGTAAGTAAATGTGCGAAATTTCAAGTCAATCGGTTAATAGGAACTTTAATATAGATTACAAAATTCCATCCAAACAAACAGACAGACAAAGCAATTAGAATAAAGTGTGTTAATAAAAACTGTGCATCAGATCAGCAGTGCATTGATCGTTATGAATGCTTTCAAATTTTCGTGCGTAAACATACTTGACGTTTCGATGAGACAGCTGTAACCTAGCCATATCACCTCCGACCAAAACGCAGGATTGTTCTACAGCAATTTTCCGCAATTATACGGATCAAGCAAACCGTCTCCTTTACTCAGAGTGAGTTTATGAATATAAGCTTGTTTTTCTTCGTCCGGC
Source organism: Rhysida immarginata (assembly GCA_023313115.1). Taxonomy (NCBI): domain Eukaryota; kingdom Metazoa; phylum Arthropoda; class Chilopoda; order Scolopendromorpha; family Scolopendridae; genus Rhysida; species Rhysida immarginata. The sequence continues at coordinate 1,374,248 of JAHWFO010003124.1, forward strand.
AACAACTGAAGTTAGCCATGCTTTATTAGAAGCCAGTGAATGAGCGTGGCCTATAGTGGCCTTTACGTGTGGGACGATGTTTTCCCTCCCAGGATGCGCGTGCACCATTGCATGACATCCACCGATATGAGGTCTGTACACTCACTCACCAAAAGACATGGCACGCCCCTCCAATCAGGTGCCCTGTTCGTAATGAGACAGACCCGCTGCTTCCATTCTCGATATTCAGGTGATTCTTGAAATCACACAATCATTGTAAGCAAAACTAGCTGCAGAAATGGCAGCACGCCAAGAGCTATCCGCATTTGAACGGGGGATGATTGTTGGTGACAGACGGATGGGTGCCTCAATATCAGATGTAGCCAACAATATGCAATTTTCCCGCACAACCGTTGCAAGGGTCTATCGAGAGTACACCCAACGAGGGGTTACAACCCATGTCGGACAGCAGACGGGCCGCCCACGCCTCATTGATGCCAGAGTTTTCGACGGGTCACGGGGCTTGCAGCTGCTGATCGAAAGGCGACAGCGGGCCAAATCACCATGCGGTAAAACCAGGGACGACAATTCGGCGAACTTTGGCAGCTGCAGGCTTTGGGAGCAGGAGGCCATGACGGGTGCCACTCTTGACAGCTGCACATCGTCGGCAACATCTAGCCTGGGCCAACCAACGTCGACATTGGACCGCTGAGGACTGGCGAAGGGTTGCCTAGTCCGACGAGTCACGGTTATCAGCTGTATCGGGCCGAAAACCCGATGGACCCTGATGGTTATGTCCGTGTCTGGCGTAGGCCACACGAAGCCATGGACCGTGCTTGTCAGGTGGGGACCATTCAGGGAGGTGGAGGCTCTATACTTGTCTGGGGTGTTTCTGAGGAGACCCATTTCTCGTGACATGCAATGGGTCCATTGGTGAATTTGATATCCGCCGCTCTGCGTGCTACCTCTTACGTCGATCTGTTTGGGGACCATCTGCACCCCTTCATGAACTGTTTTTACCCCGCGGGCGACCGCATCTTCCAGCAAGATAATGCGCCTCCATACACGGCCCTTGTGACACGGCAGTGGCTGGAGGAACATGCTACCGACTTCACGACAATGATTTGGCCTCCACTCTCCCCAGATTGCAATCCCATTGAACATTTGTGGGACGTCATCGAACGATCTGTCAGGTCGTCACCAACAAAATTGGTAAATGTAGCATCGTTATAGAGTGCAGTGGAGGCGGCATGGCTTGCAGTGTCTGTGGATGTATTCCGGGGACTGGTAG